>JADFUC010000719.1:0-71272 GCA_019722365.1 Lithospermum erythrorhizon | reverse complement strand
ATGTTGCTTCGTTCAGTTACGTATTGCTAAAATTCATACTAGATTCTAACGGTGGCACCGAGGCCTACTGAGTTTGATATATTTTATCTAATAAATTTGATTGTGTGTTATGGCCGCTAGTTGTTAGTTAATTTGATTATTTCATGATTTATATATTCAGGTGATGAATATCATAATATAGAAAAAAAATCAACCCATTTACTCTCTCTTCCACATGTTTGGAATCATCATTTCATGTATTGATTTTGATGATTTGAAGTTTATTTAATTGTTTCATGATTGAAAGAGAGATTAAAAATTGATTAATTTCCATTTTTAATTTTGAGGTAGAATCATTTCGATTTCGGTGAGGTTTAGAAATTTCGAGGAAAATTGAGTCACCTTGAGGTTCATGTCTAGGTTTTTAGAATTTTTTTGAATTTTTAAATTACTCAAAAATTAGTTTAATTTCTAGTTGTTTTGGAGTTTAATGAAAACTAAAGTGTTTTGATAAAAATTCCACTTGAACGTCAATAATGATATTGTTGATGTTCAAAAGAAAAATCCCATAATTTTTTGAATTTTAGAGCCTCAAATGGGTTTTACAAGGATTCAGTGTCATGGCTTGAAATGAATTATCAAAGATCGATGCAGCCGAACACGGACCACCTCCGGGCACGTCGGTGCGAATTTCAGTTAGTCCATGAGGAAGTAGATCATGTCGTCCGTACTCTGACTTTGGCGTGTAGTTGTGGGTGGCCGGGCGGCGGTTCTGATCGTTGAAGTTAAATTAGATCCGTTTTAGAAAACCCTAAATGTATATTATATGAGTATTTTTGTTTTAAAATTTATTGGTAATTAGTAATTCGGTTTAAATGTTAAATCATAATTTTGTCATTAAGATGATTGAATATATATCTTGAATGGCATTAAATTTGATTTATTCCACTTTCATAATTATTTTCATTAATTGATAATTTTGAAAATATTTTCATGATAACTTTTAAATTTTTAATTTTTGGAGTTAATTACTTGTAAGTAATTATATTCCATGATTTAAGTAGCTGATAATTATTGCTTAATAATTATACTAATCATAATGAATATATTTAAATTCAAAATTTATATTAATTGATAGTGCATTTGTAAAATAATGGGTAATTAATTAGTCAGTATAGACATTTAATCTCATTTCCATTTAATACATGACATTAATTTATTTGTTTAATGTTTTGCCATATATTGTTATGGAATGGAAAGAGTGTTAGATATGACCGATTTAATTTATTTATTCTGGTTTAAATGTTAATGCTTGACCTGCTTGAGTCGTATTTCTTTTTATTCTTGTATTCCCATTTTACCCATAAACGTGTGATGTCTAGTTGATAGTATGTAACTGGCGTGAAGAAGCGTTTCTGAGACGGCGCCCAGGGTTTTCAAGGGTGAAGAACTTGGACTTGATTAAGTGATGTAATAGGACTTATGTTGGCATTTCACTTGTTAGAGTGATGTAATAGGTTCTAGGGGTCATATCTATATCTCCTCGATATTATTTATTTATTTATTTTTCATGTTGTGCGTATTTGCTTGAATATGCTATACATGTGGTTAAATAAAGTTAAAATAGTAATCTACTTAATTAAAATTTAAGCAACGTGACCAATTTTAAAGTTGATAAATTGGTTGCTTTATTTGGACCTGTGATGGCGGGTGTTGATTTGGCACTTTGATATGACAATGGATCATGTTGGTAGTTTCCCACTAACGTTGTGGGCTTTGGATCGCTCCAAATGTTAGTTTAGTGGTATATTTAACGGTTTGTAGAATACAAAAGTCGAGGTAGCATCTGTATATGCTAGTGATAAAGAGTTATGTAGTTTAAGTAATTGGTTGGTAACCTATTGTCTTTGGATTGAAATGTATGGAGTGTTGCCGTTTGAATCTGGGCATAATAGACTTTGGTACCTTGCATATTACTTTACATAATTGGTCACCTACTATTATACTTGATTCAAAATGTACATGTAGTGTTGCGTTGAGTCAATATAGTAGATCTTGATGCCTTGTATTTGTGAGATTTGAAATGCCGGGTATTATATTTACAATTCATTTTGTAAATACGTATGGATTGTTTTGAACTACTCTGTTTATTTTAAGTTGCATATTTCCTATTATGTTTGGCACATTAAGTTTACCTATTTTATTCACCATTCATTGGGCAAACTAAATGCATAACCTCATAATGTGAAATAAACTAAGTTAAGGAGAAATCCGAATGACTTGTTGAAATAAAGTGTTCGTAGCGATCTTAACTGACATTTGCAATCGGTTGTATCTTGATAGAGGATAAAATTTAAATACCACAAACATTTAAGACCTTATTCAATCATGTTGACACGTTGCATGGTCTTAGTTCAAGTGAACAAACTCATGATATGATTGAGATAATTAATTTTATTCAATCAAAGGTGATGATGCTATAGAAGACGATATGTCATATTGTCTGCTTGTAAGCAACCTTACATAATATAGTTTGATCTCTTTTATAAATCGTTGAAACTATTGAATGATCTTGAATGTTGTGTATCTACATTTCGGGGACATGTGATTGGTATTGATTTCTTTAACATAATGAACATGGTTCTTGAATTGTAATGAAACAAATGTATAGTTTGTAGCTTGAATAAAGCAAAGTTATCAGTGATTCTGGCGTCTGCCATGCGGTTAATTGAACATGGAACTATAAGTTGAAGTTAATGATTCACTTCATTATTTAGAACTTCAAAGCATAGAAGAAGGTTACGCAAGTAACATTTAGGAATTGAAAGAGATTTAAATCTCATATCTCAAATAATTTTGTTGTCCAAAATTTTGTAATGTCTTGGTGGGCTATCGATTATCGAGAACACTAGTTTTGATTCACATGATTTAATCTGGATATGAGCCAAGTATAACAATAATTTGGAAGACAAAATGCAAAAGAAACTTGCTCGAGCTCTTGTGTAATGATAGCGATTACATTATAAGAGCCTGTGATTTTAAATCCTCATGAAGATGGTTGGGATTCTAAACTATTTTAACTGCACTTGTAGAGTAGAAAAAGAATGTCATGTTTGACTTACTCGTTTCCATATCGGATATTGATTCGATTAAGGAAACATTGCTCTACTCTTGTTTAAAGGATACCTTGAACAACAAGCGATTGAATAATACTTATGGATGTGGCTTTCGAACAAGACTTGGTATAATCTTGAAAAGATGAACTAAAATCGACTCTTCTTAGACTTAGTGGGAGTTCGCTAGTCTAAATTAGTTTATTATGTTTTACATACAAGTTAATTAGAAGATTTGAGTCGTGAATGATACATCGAGTTGATGAGGGTATGGAAGGACCATGAATACTATCAGAGTTACGAGTCGGAAGTATCGTCGATATAAGTAGTATATGTCGGAAGAATGATACATCATTCTAATCTTAAAGATACTTGTTAAGATACGTGGATTAGGTAGGAAGTTAAAACACAAATGGATGAGATCTTTCAATTTCATATACCAAGATAATTTCATTCTAACCTTAGATGTGTCATTAGTTGAGTGTCTAGTAAGGATTGTGTTTAACGTGGTTGAAACACAAAGAATGAAATAATTTCACATATTAAGGTTGTTGCACCTACCTTTAAACTAATTTATTCATATTCAACTGTGAGACAACTCAAGAGTTGTGTTTGATAAACAAACTTTGAAACGTCTCGTATAGGATAAGTTAGTATTATGTCCTTTGTGGTAAGACATAATTTAACTCGAGATCCAAAGTTGATATTAAGTCATTTTGTCACATAACCGGAGGAAAATTTGGTATTTATTTCCATCCATATAATATTGCAATTTATTGTACATATAGAGTCTTCATTATGAAAGTACAAATAGTGAAATAAATATATATGTGACTTGAATCACATTCAAGTGGCTCCGTGGGAATGTTGATCCAGTATTAAAGCCTTGATTTATATCAAGGAGTATCCGCTCTTGTGCATTTTAAAGCTAAATCTTGATGATACAAATGACAACATGAATAAATAATACTCCAATAAATGACTTGAGGTCATTTAAATGAAATAAAATGTGAATACATGGGTTGAGTGTAAAGCTCTATTTTATCTTTTGGATGGTGATTAAATTAAATTCGAGCCAGCTATATTACTTTTACGGATGGTGAATCATCGAGTAATAAATGTATTCTCGGTAAATGGCGATCAGGTCATGAATGGCTAATCATACGTTTGGTTGAGAAACCAAGATTAAACATATTCATTGGTTGGTAATGCTCATGTTTATTCAAACTTTCTTATTCTTTATTCCACTTGAAGTTGTAACATGTGGGTCTAAGCAAGATTATCCAAAGAATATTCTAAGTAATGATCGTGATGATGGATACTTGACATTGTTATTGGAACTCACATCTCCAAGCGAGAATATAAAGAAAAGTTTTTTATACTACTAGAATCTAAAGTTTAAAACTTAGATTGAGTATAATGGAGTTAAGTGTACTTTGATAGCAGTGAAAAATCAATAAGAATCAAAATTGATAATGAGTTCACCCAAAGGTTAGTAGGGCCTTCTTGCATAAATGAAGTTTATACACACTAAATGTTGAAGAAATCTTCCCTCTGACCTTATAAAGATATATAGTAGTGATTAGATTGCTTGTATTTGTGAGCCAGTACATATATGTGACACATGCTATGATCTGATCGTTATATATATGTGAACTTGCATGACATTTTCTTGTTAAGTTTAAGATGTCATGAAGCTGAGTGATTGAAATCTATAATAGATTAAATTCTATAAATGACAATTCTTATTTGACAAAGCGACTCTTGCATTGGGGTAATCCCACGCTAGTAAGGGCCTCACATTGTAAGTGGTTGAAGTCTATTATAGTAATATGATTCACCGTATCTTTGCGTCAAGGTCATGTGTTATGCACCACAACTATGGCGTAGCATGATTCCACGTGATTAGGTGTGAAGTTTTACTAAAGGTATTCACGCAGTTCGAATAAACGGTAGTAACTTTTAAGAATAGAGGTAACATAGTTACGTGGAATGGATCGGGTTGTTGATCTTATTTATGGCGAATGTGATAATAGCATTATGGACGGTTGTACCATGAAAGCTGTGTAAGAATTTAAAATAATAGGGGTGAGTCTGGTAATAACCGATGAGTAAACTAAGAAACTTGAACTCGATGTTACACAACTTGACCCCGATCGATCAGCAGTTTTTACATTTGGTAATGTTGTTAAAAGAATGTGCATTTAATAAGACAGTGTGTTTAACACATAGGAGTTGTGTTGTAAACCTACCCGATGGGAACCCGAGAAGTGGTTGAAACTCATTTTTGATCATAGTCGTCTGAAGCTATGTCGGGATAATCTTAGTCGTCAATGATTCCTTGGTTGAGAGGCCGGGTTGATGAATGTAAATTTGCTTGTAAGTAGTATTCCAATCAAGGAATGGGATTATAATCCTTGTCCTTTTCCTTTACATATCATGAAATAATCTAAGAAGTCATGCAAAGCTTAAAGGATCCATGTATGGATTTAAATAAATCTCGGAGTTGAGATCGCTACATTGATTCAACGAATTTGGCTTTCACGAGCTTTATGGAAGGAGGCTGAGCGTGTAGGATTCGGTGGGAGCTAGTTATTCCTTTGGAATAAGTTAAGTAATTGATTAAAATAAAAGTTCCTTTGTGTTTTAGTCGATTGACTAAAACTTCATGAATCGGTGATTAAATTCGTATAGTTACCCATTGTTATTTCATATGCCGTTGAAATGTATAATGCATGTATTGTATCACCGATGAGTGAAAAGTTAATCTAGGTTAGTCTGTAACAGAGGCAACATGAATTGTTGATTACACCTCTTGACCTAGAAACATAGGATAGCCAAAGGCCTTGGTCGGAATCTTTGATAGTTAGGGCGTGACGTCGAATGACTAACATGGTGTTTTGATTAGTGATCAAGATTGATCACGTTAGCACAAGACTAGATCGTACCATGGGGCGGTCACGGTATTTGGGGGTAGCATGTTGGCTTAGTGTCATAGAAGATATGTATATACGTGTCTATGATATTTGTTTAGAATTTTTAAGTTCGACAATTCTTGAATTCTCTGATATATAATACTGTGTTATACTTAAGCTACGTACTTTGACTATATTAAGCGTGCGCCTTAAGCGGGGATTATAACGCGGCATATGTTGGGTCACCACGGTGGTATAGCGATAGATGTTGATATATTGGGAGGATTTATCAAGTCCTTGATATAAAGTAAGATCTCGAGGCCTACCAGCATGGATTGGTAATGATTAGTTTATGGGGCGCCATAAATGCTTCATTAAGTTCATACTCGAGTAAAGAAAGTTGTGGGTGTTTCATGACACACTTCTTATAGTTAGCCCTACGACTAGAATCGCCTGATAAAAGGAATTGTAAAGATGTCGTCCAAGGGCAAGAGTGGGAGTGTTGGAATCGGAGAATTGATTCCACTTTTTATTATGCCCGTTGCGACGATTGTGTATCAATTCGGGTTGGTTAAATGTGATTCTTTGAACTTAGTGTTCACCTTGAAAGCCAATTGTATATTACTATAGTTTGGGAGTTCCTATGATAATTTAAGGGTTATATGATTGCTAGATCTTACTCATTAATGGTTATAATAATAGTAATTGGTCGATTATTATTGTTATACAATGACTATTATCTAGAGTCTGAAGGTCACACACATACAATGGCGTTAGTTATATATTTCATGTATGAAATTAAACTACATTTAACTAAATTGAGGTTGATTGTAATCAATGAATATTCTCAATTGGGATTTTCACGTTGATATAAAATATAAATTAGATGAACCGAATTAATTAATTAGTCAATTGAATTAATTCGATAGTTAATTGAGCTTGTTAGTAACTTGTTACTTACTATTAACAACTTGTTAGTGTTTGATTTTTATAGCAGTTTAATTAAGAAACACTTGGTCATTCATTAAATTTATTCGGTTGGAGGCTTTAAGTTTTGACATATATTAGCAAACTTATTAGGTTTTTCATCAGAATATGTTGTCATGAATGAAAAACAAAGCAACCTCTGCATCCTCCTCCGTATGTGCAGGAAACATTCAAGGAAATTAGAAATTCTTCTCTTGATTTTCCTTAATCAACCCATGTTCTGAAACACAAATGTAGGATTCAACCTCTCTGTTGTGCAACCAACTAGAGGCACTACATTTGAAATTAACTCAAATTTGGAATTCAAAGGAGGCTTCGTGATAGAAGAATGTGTTGATAGACTTCCCATTTGGCATCAACATGGGTGCTCACATTATTCATAATTGTTAATTATGTGTTTTAGATTAATTTATATCATTTTGAGGATCGGGAATGTGAATTTGGTGTTTATCACAAATGAAATTAAATACTAGATTCCTAGCAAACAAACTCTTTGTTTGAAAATCGGTAGAACACAGTAGTTTGATAAAAGTAAAATAGTTCGCTCAAAAGCGTTTCTCTGAGAAATTTAACCATCGTGGCATCATCTAAACAAATCCAAAATGCAAACTCATAGTAATTCCAAAACCGAGATACTCCATAATATAGTTAATACATTTCAACGCCAAAACAAAATACGAAATTGAGTACATAAGAAAAATGAGTGAGAATAAAAGATATTTAGGATCCACAGCCACCCATTAAACTCACCTAAGTAAATCACGGATACTCTCACGAAACTCAGCCGCTTCACAAGGGCACTGTCAATACGGGTGGAAGGGTAAGGTACCGACAACTTAATGGAAATGTATCCCTTTCGGGTGTGCTTTTACCAGCATCCAAGAATGAGATACACAACGGAGATAAAAGCGTGTGATAAGTATCACGTATATATAGGTAAAGAAATAAACTAAGTATTCATAATCACGATAGTAATAACCATCCTCGACATATATACACATTTACTTGGACTCAACTTCGTTATTCTCATGATATATCCGGAGAGCATGCCATACACTTTCAGCAGCCAAGCTCGTTACATACGATTCACTTAACACAATAAACACAGTATAGAGAACTCAGAAAAACAAGACCATGACATTATCGACATTTGGGAATACTTAATGACATCCACCCAATGTCAACGATACCAAGACCATGCACCCGCAATAAATTTATCAAACTTGTTTATAGCCGTTGCCGCTTTCTAGTGTTCGCCTCGTAACATAACTTTAATATCATAATATTATCAACTTCGGCGAGACTCACTCTTGGCTTACCCGCAAATATCATATCGCCTTTTCGGGCTCTCGCTTGATCCTATCTGATATCATAGAAATACGTACGCACCAGGCCACTGCGTATGACTCTGCGTACGCGTCTAATATAGTGCGACCCGGCTCTATGTGAAACAAAAGCAGACCAGCGATCAACGTCGCCAAACATACCAACCACGACCAAAGCGCCAGCCACATGACTCAGCACAGCATTACCTTGACTATACTTGACGGATAAGAACAACAAACTAACAATCATACTTGGCATTCTGATGGCGGCCGCTTAATATACTCAAAGTCGACAATTTCATATAGAACCTACCACCATAATATATCTAACACGCCACCATACAACTCAACATTTCTACAATTTCACAACTATACTAGCAGAGATAAGTTCATAACAGAATGCATAGTCCTTGTCGATTTATCATATCTTCGCTCAAACATAAATAGTATTTCAAGCAGTGATAAATCCTTTTGGCTATTCCCCTTTAGCGCCCGGCGATCAATCGATCCATAAGCCTTTCCTTCAGTCTAAAGAAAACTCGAAAGTACAATTACTACTAATTTTGTTATAATTATCTTTTATGACTCTTGGTACCATTAGATTACTTTAGGTGAAATATTACTAATTCCAAACTTCAAAAATAAACTACTTTATTAAAATTACCTTGTCCCAAACTCCCTAAATTATCGGCCTCGTACTAACCCAAATACTAACACCTTATACAATTCAATCGATTATTAACTTTTCCACCAATTAACCATTCTAATAACCTACAATCCCAATCAACTACTACTCAAAGCTAATAAAAACTAATTTCAACATAGGTCATCCAACAGCTTTTAGAAGCCACAATTTTACTTCTAAACAACTATAATAAAAAGGTCCAGAAACATATACTTATCATTTTAACACGTTTGAAAAAGTCGACCGAAGTTAACCCAAAAGTCAACCCAACACCCTTTTCTACCCGAATCGGTGTGTAATCTCGTATACTATAATTCGGCTAGATAATAATTATATCACGATATTAACCCCAAAATCCGAAGTCAAACTAAATTCCCAAAAGTGGCGTCCACTAGCGTCACAAATTTCTGCATCAGCAGCGTAATTTCAACTTTCGAGAACAAGCAATTTAAAGCCGAGAATCCAGTGAAGCAATAAAAATGAAAAGCACAAAAAGTCAAAAACAAAGTCCAACTCAATTTGAATCTAAATAAAATACACAAAAGTTTGCCTTTTTGCTTGAATCGAAGAGAAGAGGATGATGAGGGGGAAACTCTCGGGAAATTTGAGGTCTATTTAAAATGGAGGAGAAAGAAATTTCAAGGGAAGGGGAGGTTGGTGACTTGGAGGAGAGGAGATGGGATTTTCTTTTTCTTTTTTGTTTATTTACCACTTCTTAGCCTTGTTTGGTAATGCGGAAAGAATGAGGGAAAAGCAGCTTGTCGGATGAGAGTGTTACGTTTAGTTCAAGCGTACCTCTCGATTCAACTTACCTCGCTAAAAATTCCAAAACCTAACATTTATCGTACATAAAATATAAAGTGGTTTCAAATTTTACGTTAATCAATTTAATAATCCCACATTTTAATTTATTAATTTTGAGTCGTTACCGGTTTTGACATATAGTCGTGTAAGAGAGAGCTTGGAGAGCGAATGGGAGGGGTAAGGCCTTCTCCGTGTCTCCCGAATTCCAATGTGCTGTGTGATAATGCTGCGTTATTGGATTGTCGGTCTATCTCTTAGATTTTACACTCAAGTATTTCTTGATGATGAATGTTTGCTACTAAGATATTGATCTCGAAGAGGACCTGGCGCCGTGCTGCGGATCGGTATGGTGAGTGTTTCCGTTTTATTCTTGTAATCCTATTACGTATTGTAAAATTTTAGCCCTCTGCAGGTGCCATGCTGCAACAAGTGCTCCTTCAATATGATTTAGATTATTGAAATAAGCCCCTCTAATCAGTCCATGTTGATCACGACACACTATGCCAGTCGTCCCTCTTCTCTCAAGCTTAAACCACCCCGCATCACAATTGATGTTGCTTGAGTATTAAATCTTGGAGTGCTTCCACCTACGATGCGAGATGCATATCTTATTCGGTCTCCTCTCTGTTCGGCCTTATATAATCCTCGACAACATTGCTCCTTCCTCCCCAAATTTACTAAATATCCCCGCCCTTCCCTCAAGCAAATGTGTTTCCAAATACGTCATATCTGCGTACTCATGCTTATCTGGTCTATCTTGTACCACAATTGGTTTGAAATAAAGGTCCACCATTCCGCGAATGAGTGCCACGGTTTTCCAGTCATGGGGTGGTGAACCACAATCTACTTGAGAAGGGGCAAGTTAATAAAACATGGCAAAGAGTTTCATTAGCATTAGAACATTGGAAAAACTATGCAAGCATTCGTAACAAAGCATAAGCAAAACATCGAATTATTTAAAGTATATATAATCAAAATTCTGATATATATATATATATATATATATATATATACATATACATATGAAATCTGAGCACTTATAAGCGTGAGTATAACTTTTCTACTACTTAAAGCATCCTTTGATCTCCTTAGTTTTAAGCGCCCTGTGAATGGTAGATGCCTTGATTGGTCAGCAGTCGGTTGAATCATGTGATTGGATTTGCTAGAATCACAAGAGAAATTGGAGAAACAAATCAAGTAAAAAACATTGACTTGATTTCGGTTATGGAGAGAGGGGAGGGGAGGCGGCTATGAGGAGAAAGAGGAGAAAAGATGATTAGGTTTTTCCATCTTATAAGATCCCTTTGCCTTCACTCACTTTTAACCGAATAAGCTCGAC
The DNA here is from genome assembly GCA_019722365.1 of Lithospermum erythrorhizon. Lineage (NCBI taxonomy): Eukaryota > Viridiplantae > Streptophyta > Magnoliopsida > Boraginales > Boraginaceae > Lithospermum > Lithospermum erythrorhizon. The sequence goes on along the minus strand of JADFUC010000719.1, from coordinate 60,125 downwards.
CCGTTAACCAATATAAAAACTGGTTAGCTGGTGCAACTAAATGCTAACGAGGTAAGTGACTAACAAGTCACTAATGAACTTTACTAAGTGGCAGTCAATTAAACTAGCGATTAATTGATTCGGTCACAAATCGATTGTATCTTACATTTACGATAAGTCTCGATTAATTATCTGTTGATTTCAATCAACTCTCAATTTATGTCGAGTTTAATCTTATGCATGAAATAAAACTCAGCGTCACTCACATGTGTATGACCTTTTGGGCTCGGATAATGATTAGTTGTATAATAATATAATTGACCCGTTATTGTGTATAACAATTATACTAGTCCAACAATCTATAATACCTAATATTATCATATTTGCCTATTTAACATTTACAATTACTATTCTTGAATCTTTGAATTTGAGTAATCTCGTTGCTTCAAAACTAGTAAATTAATTATTACAACAATTGTCGTAATGGGCATAATTAAAATATAGCGATTTCCCGACACTTCTATCAACCAATAACCCCTTTCTTGCTATCTATCTTTTGTGGGTAAGATATCATGTGAGCACTTGAAAGAGTTCATCTGAGAGAGGTAGGATTGAAGCGCCCATGAGTCACTCCCTGAAATTACCTTGACGTTTCCGTTACTACTTTAGCGCTTTGTTTACCCCGAAACTCACCCTTACGCTTTAAATCCCTCGCACATAGATAACTTGAACTAATTAGGTAATTTCCACTCCTTGTGTGGTTCAAACAAGCTTGTCAAGAACATGGAATTTACTAAGCGGAATGGAAACAATCCGCTCCTTGTCATCCTCGCCCAAACCTTCAGCCGGTTCTTGTTGGAAATCAATCGAATTGGTTCCATTATTGTACCCATTGCGACAATTGTGTAGCAATTCATTTACCAGTTAGGTTAAATGTGATTATCGAGAACTTAGTGTTCAACTTAGTAATTATATATTATTACTAGTGTGGTTCTGTGACAATTTAAAGAGTTTATGAAGCGATTGCTAGATCTTCTTCGTTAATCGTTATAATAATAGTAATTGGTCAATTATTATTATTATACAGCTCACTATTATATAGGAGCCTAGAAGGTCACGCACATCTGATGGCGTTGAAGTCATGTAAAAAGAAGAACTATATAATTGAAGCTGTTTCCTCATTACGAGGTTACATTTTATGTAGAATATCGATTGTTCAAATAGAATCAATTAAATAGACATTTAATTGTTGGTTGAATAATTTAATGTTATAGATAGCTTGAAGATTGATATTATTTCGTTACTATTGGTAAGCAATTAATGATTCGACTCGATATGACTTCATTTAATTAATAACTAGACTAATAGAGTTAACTTGAGTGAAGCCTAATATATGGTTGCTTATCGGGCTTGTTTAACACAGCCTATATAAAACTTTAGGGTTTTCATCATAAGTTTTGTAAAACTTTTCACCAAAACCATGTAGCCCCCCGCTTTGGCGAAATTCTCGAGAATTTTGGGGTTTTTAGTTTGTTCGTCCTTGTTTACTAGCATAGATTAGTTCTTGATTCAACTCCTCTGGTGTGGACTAACTAGAGATATCATACGATTGATATTCGACAAGGGAATTTGAAGGAAGTGGTCGCGTTGTGAATTTGAGCGTGGATTTTGGTGGAATTACTCCCGTACCTTTATGTAAGTCCTCTACAGTGCATATATTTAATTATGTTTTGTATTGAATAATGTAGTATGCACTTTAAGGTCCTGGAACTATGGGTTTGTATTTATACTCATATATCCATAGTATTTTGATGGTATAGTGAGTTAAAGTTGCTTTACATTATTTATTTTATCTTTGTTTGTGTTTTGTCGATTTTTTATTTGATTAATTAACTTGTTCATATATTTATTGATAAATATATGATGAGAATAAATCACCATGTTCTTGATTATTGATTTACACATGTGTTACAAGTTTATGATGATGTATTATCATATTTTTGTTAACATGGATTTTTGTTCATAAATTAAAGACTGATTTAAGGTGATTTTGTTTCCAACGGTTTGTAAAGCAAATGTTTGGGGCGTGTAAAATTTTGTAAATTAAAAACCTAATTGTTTCTGGAACCCAGATAGCGTAAAGATCTCCATTAAATTTCATAATTTTTGGATTTTCTAAGTGCCTCAGAAACAATTTTGAGATTTAATTTGTTTTAATTAATAATTAAATATGAAAAATTTATTTTAATGAACGACCAATGGAATTTATTTCAAAGAAAATTATGGAGTTTAACATGTTCAGATTTCATAAATTTTGAAGAATTTTAAAGCCTCAAATGATTCTACAAATGAATTAAATTAAATCAGCCAGGTTAAATATGGTATTATTACCATAAATCGGCCGACCGACTTCAGCCAGGCGATCCGGTGTCGGATCGGGGAGTGATTAATATTTCCAAAAAAATAATAGTCGGGCAGCCAAGGCGGAGAAGGCGTGGCGTGAAACCCGTGGAGGCCACTATAAGCCAGTCGTCAAGGCCATTATGGCCCGATAATGCCTATTTTGAAAACCACTAGATTCGGGTATTCACTTATTTTGGTTTCCTAGGTATGGGACTGAATTATATTCGGTTTTATTGATTATTTGTCATTTTAATCAACTAATAATTAATTGTAATTAATTATGTGATGACAATTAATTAATTCCTTTTATATTATATCTTTTTAAATTAATTTAAAAGTGATATAAATTATGGTAACAATTTCACTACTTAATGTATTTTAGAAAATATTTGTGATGAATCTTTTCTATAATATCACAGTTAATAATTATTGGTAATAATTATTAGTGTGTATGATAATTGAGTTTATATTAATTAATTTTAATATGTGTAATTACATGGATTAATTAATTTGATAATTCTGAGCATGTGTATTTTCAGTACCATTAAAATATTTATTAAGTTCATTTATGTGATTTAATAATTTACCTATATTTTAAATAATTGGAATGGAGGGTATAGATATGGCCCGTTTATTTATTTTTAGATGCCGAACCGTAATGTTTTAAATGACATACAGTCATATTTCTTGTATTTGTTATTTCTTGTTTACACCCCTGAAGCTTGCAAGGTACGTCTAAGATGGAGTTAGTATGTAAATATTGTAACAAGTGAAGATATTGAGATCATTTCACGGTGGTGATACTTCAGTGGACTCAGATGGATCGAGAAGTGCAGATCTGAGGTGGGACTTATGTTGGTATTTGATAAATACTTGTAATAGGTTCTAGGGCCTGTAATTATCTCTTGAATGTAATGCGTACTTGTTTATTTTTTATGTTGCATGTATTGCTTGATTATGTACTAGTATGCATGAGTAAATAAACAAAGTAATAATAATCTGTAATTAAAATTTAAGCAAGCCAATTTTAAGTTGTACAATCCATTTGCATCAATTGGGCTTTTACCGTGTCAAGCGGGTGTTACAATGTTGCGTTTGATATGACAATGAATCATGTTTAGTGATTTCCACTAACGTTGTGGGCTTTCGGATGTTCAATCCAAAAGTAACACTGGTTTTTAATTGGTATGCTTAACCGGTCTTCGGAGATACAAATGTTGGGTAGCATCTGTAAGAGATGCTAGTGACCTGAAGTTATGTAGTTTTACACCAGTAGTTGACAACCTACTAGTATAAGCTGGATTCCAAAATGTAGCGATTATTCTGGTGCCCAGATTTAAAGTATGTAATAAGGTCTTGATACTAATATATTTCGTGAGATTTGAAATATTATTTACTTTACAATTTATTTGTAAGTGTTTTAGCATGATAGTTTCTTGATGCATTATTTATTTACTTATTCTTGTAGAATTAATATGGCTACTTATTACTCCTAAGAACTTCAAAGCTTCGCTCGGCCTTGAAAAGGTGCAAAGGTAGCTCTTTCAATTTTGGCCAGTGGTCTCGAAACTTGAGAATCATTCTGTGAGAAGGGCCGAATCGTCTTGAACAATAAGGTTCCCTTGAAACCTAATGATCACGCCTCCCGTCGGGAAAGGGATCCCCTGAAAAACAAAGTCGTCTTTGTGGATGTGTCCAATGTCTCATGCTTGCCAATATAGGTTTAACCGTTCCAAATTCAATATGAAAAGGTGGCATATGACATATACACGGCAACTTGAGGAATTATTCCGAAAGGAAGCTAGAAACGAGATATATGACAACATGCGTGCTCTGGAAGTAGAATGACAAAATTTAGAGTGACAGGGCGAGCCCATGAGCTTCATCATTAAAATGATTGGCTTGGTCGATGGGCTTCAGCATACAGGCACGGTGTGTCTCAAGCCCATTTGTGGATCTCGTCTGAAGTCTCTTCCGGACAAATTCTCTCGGTTGTCATGAACTGTATGCACAAGTTTGATTGTCTCTAAGCGAAGCTGCATAAGATGATCACGAATCTTTGAGGCAGACACAGGTAGACCTAAAACTTCTCATACATTTTGGTAGTCCAAAACAGAAGAAATTCAAGAGAGAAAGAAGTTTGCATGAGACCAGAGGTTCGAGTAATCCCCAGTTCTTGGAAGGGAGAGATAGGAAGGATGACAAGTGTGTCATTGTGCGAGAGCACGGGTCCTTTGGAAGTCGACTGCGGGAGTTCACGGATATTGGGAAGAATGGTCTCATGACATATTCTGGTATGTATGTTGTAAGTTTGTACAACTTCTAGCATTCTACTTAAATGGTGCTAGACACCACGGTTGTGGCTACTCATATTTGCGTAATATCTAGGAACTCCAAGTCAAGTAGAAAGACTTCGAGAAGGGGGAAATGGATCTGCGTGTGTGGGGAAATGGCGCGGTTGCGGCCCTTGCGATAGGATCCGTTAGTTTAAATGCCGGGCCTTGTTTTATCTCGGTTTACTATGTGCACACAATTTGCGGGAATATTATTCTATTTAAATTTTGAATGATGGTTTTTCATTTTCATAGATCTAATGAATTTAGGATCGCGGGAATGGGGTAGTATTTAGTACCGCCTCCCGCTTTTGGAAATGGTCTATCGTTTTAGACATGATTGTAGGTCATATAACATAAACTTAAAGCGGAATAAGCTTCTTGACTTAAACCAAACATACCTGTAACATTGGAACTAGGTCACGTGCCGAGAACGAATCAAACTCCTCCGATTGGAATACTTGAGGTTTACGTTATGAATCATACGATAAGTGTGAGTCTTGCATACAGCAAAAATGACTTCAAAATGCCTTTCAACTGATGAAGGGCAAGTGATTTATTAGGGGATCGTACAGCGATGTGGGCCAATGAACACATCTACGCAGAGGAGGTTATACTTCATTACATTTCTGCAGTGACTACATTAAATACGGTTTTATTAATATCTGATGAGACACAAACACGAGTCAGTGAGAAATTAAGGAGTTCCAAAATGAAGTACAAACCAATTGGAACAAGACAATAAGATTCTCGGTGATAGGGTGGAGAATAATGTGAGTCTGAGTTCAATACTCATCTTAGAGAGTGTGGTATTGTTTTCACAACTCACTCCGTGAGGCAGCCAGCATAATGGCGTGTCAGAGGAGAAATCGAACTACTTCTTGACATGGTTGGTCTTGATGAGCCTATCACGATCTACGGTTAATTCACGGGGATATGCACTTAGCGCGACACTTTACCTTAAGCAGATGTCAACCAAGTCGAGATAAAACTCCCCATGGTATGGTTTGGGAGAAGATTCCAAGTTGGGTTTTCTCATGATTTGGGGCTGTGAAGCTTATGTTAAGAGATTAACAAAAGATAAACTTATGCCCAAATCTGATAAATGCTATTTCATAGGATATCCAAGGGAAACAGTTGGTTACTACTTCTACCTAAAAGCGGAGAATAAAATCTTCATTGCGAGCAGGGAGTATTCCTTGAAAGGAATATACGTCGAGAAGAATTTAGAAGTAATGGTGTTCGTCTTGATGAAGCTCGGTGATAAGTCGATACTCGATCATCTAATGCGGAGGGCATCGACACACCCCCAAAATTGGAGCAACTTCTTTCGCAAAGACCGGTTCTTGATCCCACGGAAAATTTGTGGAAAAGGGCAACCAACAAATCAACGAGGGATCGCCCACGGGCCGGTATTGGTGAAAGGCTTTTAAATCATTGAAAGTAGCGAACTGACTTCTTACAAAACAATGAATAGCAAGGATCTTGCGACAAATGGCAAATAGCCATGCAAATGCGAGATGGATTCTATGTACCAAAAGCGAGGTTTGGTCCTTGTTGGATTTACCAAATGGGGCTCGCCTATTGGATAAATGGGTATTTAAGAAGCATGATATAAAGCCCAGGCGTTGATGTTTCAAAGCGCTAAGGCTTGTAGCGAAGGTTTCAAACAAGTTCCACGGGTGGACTGTAGTACTTACTCGCCGGTGGCTATGCTTAAATCCATCGGATAATCTTAGGCATTCTTTCATGACTTCTATGAAATATGGCAAATGAATGTAAAAGACCAGCTTTTCTGAATGGAAATTTAGAGGAAGATGTGTACATGGTGCAGCCCTCCAGGGCTACGTATCTAAGGACTAGAAAGGTATGCAAGTTGCAAAGAACCATTATGGTCTTAGCGGGCATCGATTGGAATCTACGTTTTGATGAATCGATCAAAGTTTGGTTGTCGAAGCGAAGAAGAATCTTTATTACAAGAGGTAAGTGGGAGTCATGTATCGTTCATAGTCACATGTAGATGACATACTTATCATTGGAAACAAGCATTAGAGTTACTAAACTCAGTCAAGGATTGGTTGTGCAAATGTTTCTCAATGAAGGACTTAAGTAGAAGCCTGATATATATATACTTGGAATAAGATCCACGGGATCGGGCCGGGAAGCTCGTGCACTGTCCCAAGGATGCTTATGTGAATAAGATGCGCAAGGTTCAACATGGTAATTCAAGAAGGGTAATCTCCCATGAGACATGGAGTTCAACTCGTGAGCTTAAGTGTCCACTACTAGTCTTGAGATGATGAAGAAGGCCTTCTTATGCTTGGTATAGGATCCGTATGCCATGTTGTCTTGGAGCGATGTGTCTTATGCACTAAGTGTAACGATAGATACCAAGCTAATCGGTGAAAGCCACTAGATTGGAGTGAAGTGCATCTGAAGTATCTGAGGAAAACTAAAGATGTTTCTTGGTATATGGTGGAGATGAGGAGTTACTTGATGGCTTGAGGGTACACGGCCGCCGGTTTTCAAGCGAGGCGACTATCGTTCCCGGTGGGTATGTATTTTTGTCTCAGCGATTAGGTATCTTGGAGGAGTTCCAAGCAATCTTGTTGCCGATTCTACCACGAATCAGTGCATCTGAAGCATTTAAAGCATGTTGGATAAAGAAGTTAGAGCAGTACCTAACATTGAGGACCAGTGGAGTTGCTTTGTGACAATAGGGCAATAGCTCCAAGCTAGGAACCCAGAGCACATCACAAATCAGCACGTGCTGGAGAGAAACATCACTGATTAGAGATATGCTTGATAGAGGTGATGTCAAGTATGTAAAGTAGAAAGCAGACGTCAGCCGACTCCTTTACTAAGCCACTAAGTCGGGCAAAGCATGATGAATAAATGAACATAGGTCTTAGGCAGGATATGCAGTGGTGTTAGGATTAGTGGGGTCAGGTATGTATCTATTGTGTTATGTGAACAAATATTTGAATATTATTGTTTCTTATATTTTAATATATTTGTTTGCTATGACTATATGTTTGAATTTACATATAATATACATGTAATTATCCTCGATGAGTGAAAGGTTAAAATCCCACAAGTTGGTCTATGTTTTCTAGAGGTAACATGGTATTAATTACACCTTGAGCCTAGAAACATAGGATGGCCAAAGGCCTTGGTCGGGATCTTTGCGATAGTTAGGGCGGCCAGCGTATTATGACTAACATGGTGTTTGATTAGTGATCGAGATTGATCACGTTAACAGAGGACTAGATCAATACGTGAAATTTGCCGATTGCAGTGGAGGTATGACCGAAGCAATTCATAGAAGATATGTATATCTGTGTCCACATATATTTGTTTAAATTTTAGGTTCGTCGATTCTTGAACCTCTGATATATAACTATCATGTTATCTGAAATACTGTACTTTGACTATGACCAAGCGTCTGCCTTAGCTGAGGGGGATTATATATGACATGTTGGGTCATAGTGAGAGAGTATAGCGATAGATGTTGATATATTGGGAGGGATTTGTCGTCCTTGATATACAAGGAAGATCTCGGGGCCTCTGTGGGTTAGTCTTGATTGGTTTATGGGGCCTTGTAAATCTTCGATTCATGCTCGAGATGAAAGTTTGTGGGTTTCGCGGCACTTCTTATGGTTAGCCCTCGACTAGAGATCGCTGATAAAGGAATTGTAAGATAATCGTCAAGGGCAAGTGGGGTGTTGGAAATCAATGAGGTGGTTCCATTTTATTGCCCGGTGCGTGATTGTGCTTGATTCATTTACCGATTAGGTTAAATGTGATTATCGAACTTAGTGTTCAACTTAGTAATTGTATATTTTAGTGTAGGTTCTCATGATAATTTAAGGGGTTATAAGCGGTGCTAGATCTTACTCATTAATCGTTATAATAATAGTAATTGGTCAATTATTATTATTATACAACTAAATATCTACGAGCCTAGAATTCGGCGCCTGTCTGATGACGTTGAGTTATATTTCATGTATGAAATTAAAGAGAACTATAATTGAGAAATGTTCTACTCAATTACAAAGTTCTACATTTATGTAGAGAATATCGATTGAATAGAATCAATTAAATAGTTATTTGGTGGTTACAGTAATTTAGTGTTATCGATAGCGAAAGATTGTGATATTGACTCATTATTTGGTAAGCAATTAAATAGTTCAACTCATTAACAACTCATTAGTGTCTTAGCAGACTAATAAGAGTTGAGTCAAGCTAATACTTAGTTGCAACATCGGGCTTGTTTTAACGCAGCCACATATACATGACTTTAGGGTTTTTCATCATAGAAGTTTTGTAAAAAACTTTCACCAAAGCGCCTGGCATCCCACTTTGGCGGAAATTCTCCCAAAATTTTGGGGTTTTCTAGTTTGTTCATCCTTGTTTACTAGCATAGATTAGTTCTTGATTGACCCCTGCGGTGTGGGTAACTAGAGAATGCTCATGCGATTGATATTACAACAAGGAGTGAAAGGAAATCAAATTCAGTTGTGAATTTGGAAGCGTCAATGGTTTAATTGGAATTTACTACATTTTCTTGTCAAATCCTGTTCATATATTTAATTATATGTTTTTTGTATTGAATAATGATGTATGCTTTAAGGTCCCTGGAACTATTGATTTGTATTTATACTCATATATCATAGTATTTTCTTGATTCTTACGTACCAGCATTTTCGACATCGGTTGAGCCACTCTAGTGTAACCGTCGACTTCGCTTGTGTGTGGAGTGTACTGCGTGAGCGAGAATCACGGATCCTTCAGAATGTATCTCTTCCCGATGTCTATCTCCTTCCCATTAAGCCCATACACCTAACACTTAAGTAAAACTTTTCAACCATCAATTAAACTCCTCCACCCATAAGACGGATTTGCTCCCATCTTTGCATGCAAGAAAGAAAAACTCCTATAATATCTTCCTTTGAGGAACTTTCCCAATAGTGACGCCTCTTTCATTGCAATTCTCCACCCCTATTTTGCGAGTAGAGCCAAATTCATGCACTCAAGATCTTTGAAGCCCAATCCACCCTCAAACTTTTCTTCGCATAAAGTACTCCAACTTTTCCAATGAATCCCCCTCTCTTTATCCGAGTTTGCCCAATAGAACTTAGCCATTAAAAACTGTTTTGGTGCATCGATAGTTTAAATACGGTGGCTTGGAAACCGTTCGGAATGATTCGGTGTGAGAATCACGGATTTAATCATAACCTCCCTACCAGCTTGAGATAAGAGTTTGCCTTTCCATCCCCGAATCTTGTCCTTAACCTACTTCTGAGTGGTAACTCTTTTTGATCGCTTGATGTGCGATGGTAAGCACAAGTCTTGCCTTGGTCTGCACCTCACACATTCTAATAACCAGTTCCATTATTAATATTATGAAATAGTATACTAGTTGCTCGGTGGAGTATTTCGAGGAGAAATCGGAAATTTTCAAAGTTGAATCGTTGGAGATACGACGAATCGATCGGTTGGTAGTGCAGTTCGGTATTTAAGATTTTAAAGTTGTAATCGAGTGGTATAATATTATTTGGGGGATTAGAAGTTAAATTTATATTAGAGTTGTGTTGTTAAATCGAGACGAGAGGTGGCTGAAAACGAGCGAAGCGAGCAAGTTTTGAGATATTTTTGGTGCGGACCCCGCGTGGCCTTTTTATTCTTATCTCCTTATCATCATCCAACACAAGCAGCTTCGCTCTCTCCTCTTTTCCATGGCCGAAAATGGTCCTTCCCCCCCTCAAAATTTTTCTTCCATTTCTCTCGCCGATTGTCGCCTAAAATCAAGATCAAACTTGGGAATCATCTTACCGCCGTGCTTAAATCACGTAGGTAAGCTAGATTGAATGTTTTAGATTCTTGGTTTTGGAAAGTTGACTTTTAAAAATTTTTGTTGACTTTTCCAAATCTTGGATATATTATGGTATAGAAATGTTGTTATAAGAATTATCGTGAGGGGATTAGCGATGATTTTGAGTAGTTATTATTAGAGTTTAGAAAGTGGGTGTAAGTATCTTGACTTTATTGACTTTATTAAATTTAACTTTAAATTGTAATATGAGATCAAAGGACTTATATAGTTGTTTGGGTATGGAATTGTGGTTTCGGATGGATATAGAAGCTGAAATTTTAGTTGAAAGTTGGGGAAAGTTCGTATAGCCTTTTCGTGATTTAATTGGAGGTTGTATCTAATGGATTAATTAGTTGTTAAATGATTGTTGGATTGGTTAAATGTACTTAAGGGGTTATTGTTGGGGTATTAAGGTACGGATCGAATATTGAGAATGTAATATGTTGGAATGTTATAAGGGTATATCAATTTTGGGGATAGGACGATTGCTAAGAGTTGTAAATTGGAATTGTGGGCGTAGTGCTTTTCCCGGGATATATATAAATATTAAGAGAGGTTATTCTATGAGATGTGTTTTAATGTATAATTTTTCTTAATAGAATTGAGCACGGATCGCTTGGGGCTAGCAGAATATCATTACTACTTTTTGGGCTCGAGGTGAGTACAAATCTCACGATGGGGACCTTTCATATATATATATCATGTTATATATTTTTCATGTATTGTTTGGGACTATTCGATATGTGTTATTGTGACTATAATTGATATTATGTGGAAATTGTGATTTATGATGCATATTATGCAGAAATAAGCAGATTTGATTGACATTATGAATAACTATGATTATGAAGCATGTTATGACATAATTGATATTATGAGTTACATTTATGAAATGATTTACAGATATAATTCATGTTATGAAGGGGAAATTGTGTGTGTGGTATGTGCTATGTGTGTGGGCGTGTCTTTGTGTGGTAGGCTGTGTCTGGATGTGCTTGATTGCTTTATGTGTTATTTGCGGAGGCGGTGGTGACCCGACCCGGGAGGTTTGTTGTGGTGTGCATATTGTGTGGGTAGCCCGTGGATTCGGAGGTTTGGTGTGATATGCACGTTGAAGGGGTGTAGCCTCGGTCGGGAGGATGGTGGTGGAGGCCCGTCGATTATTTGGAGGTGGATTCTCGTGTATTGTGTGTATTATTTGGAGGTGGATTCCTCATATGTGTATTATACGTGGAACTTTCGGTGTGTGTATTACTTGGAGGTGGATTCCTCGTATATTATATTATCGTGGGGTGGATTCTCGGCTTGACTTTGTATTGAGATTGTTTCCACTTAGAAATGAATCTGCATTAGTTATGAATATAATCTCATGTGTAAGCGTGGAGTAACATTGTATAGAGAAATCTGTATGTGATATGGCCAGACCAGTTATTTTTAGTACCTGATTTATGTATGCACATTATGATATATATTTATATATATATAAGCATATATTGGTTATATAAAGTATGAATATGTATATGTAGGGATCAGTACATTGGTATTTGTATTCCTTTCGACAATAAATTTGACTCCTATTCTCTATGGGCGTTTTATGCCTAGGTTCTAAGAGGTTGATCGTTGAAGGGTTGTTGGTGCATTGATAGGTTGCAGATTGAAGATGGTAAGATGAGGCGGTGGTGGCACATGAATTCTCGTGAGTCATTTCTCTTTGTTGTCGATTTGTATATTGTTAGACTTGAAATTGTTATATTTCATTGAGAAGTGCAGTTGTCATATTTTCCTATGTTGTATTTGGATTAACGTGTATCTTTGAGTTGTGTAATTAAGGTGAATTTGTATTATGTGGATTTAGTTTGTTTTTGTTATAAGTTGTTAGTTCGCGATGGACAAAAGTTTATTTTATTATTATTAATGTCAAATGAAGTCTTTTTATCTTTTATTTATCCATCGATCAATTTGACTCACGGTATGCGGGTTGTTGATGATCTTAACCTCGGGCGGCCGACACAGTCGTTACAATTTGAGTATCGAGCTTAGGTTTTTGATTGTGGTTGTATTGCTAGGTGTAAGATGGTCCAAGTGGTGAGTCGGTATTAGAGCTCTTAGCATGAGTACGAATTTCTCTTCTTTTCGTTTGATCGTTATTTACATTGAGGGATGCACGGAAGATTTTTAGATCGAACTCGTGTGAGACCGGTAGGGAAAAGGTTGAGATGGATGGTATTTAGTTATTCTGAGGTAGGATTCGGCGGTTAGTAAATTTGATGAATACACACTTCGTGATGTTTATTTGGATAAACGGTTCGATTTGAAGTTGAATTAGATTTTATTTTTCACTCTGGATAACACTAGTTATAGAGGATGTGAACTCAAGGCAGAAAAGTTTGGAAACGAGACATTAAGATATGGATGGGTTGTTGGAATTTTATTGGGGAGAAAGGAGATACCAAAAGATGTTGGAAAGGAATCTATAATGTTGGATTTGGAATTGTTAGGTGGTCGATGTTTTTATGTAAATCTAAGAGTGTTAAGGGTAATCTGGTGATTGTGGTATAAGATTGTTAATCCATAGATGCGTGAAGTTAAATCGGTGCGCCTGAAATAATTGGTGGAAGAGTGTTGGTGATAATTGTAGCAATGGTTGGACCCAGTGTTAGAAGTGCGAGGAGGGAATTAATTTAGTTGACGTATCAGGGATGGACCACTCAGCAGAAGATGAAGTAAGTTAATGAATCTTGTTGTCCGATGTGAGGGTATGAATATGAGGAGGCAAGAAGAAGATGTAAGTGTAAGTAATAAGGTTGATGTGATAATTTTATTTCGATGGATACTAAAGGGAATTGAGGATAAGCTAAAATGGGAAAAAAATTGCGTAAAAGCTATTTATTACGATTGGGCTGATTATGCGAGTTAATCGATCATCTAGATGTAATGGAATATATTGGTACATACGAAATATTGGAAAAAAATTAATTATTGGTGGGAATTAAGTATACGTCTTTCATTAGTGGATATGAAGTTGGATATAATGTAAGCAGACATATTGGGATAAAGATGAATATTTTAGTTGATTGTCATTTTGAAGTTCTAAGTTGCTTAAGTTGTGAATTGTTTGCTTGGAGAATAAAGTGGGAAAAAAATGAAAATTTTGGGACTAAGAAGGAGAGAAAGATGTTTAGTAGTACTCTATTAATAAAACTTTGAGGCTGGATACATGAGTGTTGAATAATTTTATGGAAATAAGGATCTTAGTGGAATTGTGATATATTAGTTAAAGCTAATGATAAATAGGGAATTTTAAATTTCATAACATGATTGAGATTAAGTTGAAAGCAGATTTTGAGTGGTTTATTAATGCTTGTGAGAAGTTGTGTATAATCGCATCATGATGAAATGTGGAAACCGGAATAGAACCATGGGAAGGTATGATATGTGGAGTATATGTTATGTTTGGTGTGAGATCATTGGAGTTGTAGCAATTATGAATTGGAAGGGAGAAAGTATGAAATTAAGATAAATTTGATAATAATAGTTTGGAACATCAAGATTTAATTAAGGGTGTAATTTGGTTGTTCGAGTAGTCAAAGGAAAGACATGAGAAAAGAATGATGGATTCCCTGGCCCGAAGACTTGAGTATATTGTATGTTAATTATATATAAACGAAGAATGTTGATTTGGGGGAAAATTTGAGATTTTTTGGTTAGATGGGTTGAGTAGAGTTATAAGAGGTGAATCTCATAAATTATGGTTAAGGAGGCGAATAGATGGTTAAGAAGGTTAAAGGTTAAATGAATCGAAAGTGCGGTTGGTTCTTAAATCGGAATAGAGGACTACGGCATTCAGGTGATAAAGGGAGTAAAATATTTGGATATTATCTTGTTTTCCAAAGGCAATTGATAAGCGAGGTGGTGTTCGATTCAAAGGTTGAGATAAATTTTTCAAGGATAGGTTGAGGTTATAAAGCGAAGATTCACCGTAAGAATTATAAAGATTTGAAATACCCATTCGCTCGGGAGAAAGTTAAGGACTAGAGTAAGGGAGAATTGGTGGGGAATTAATGCTTGAGGAATATCCAATGAATCTTGAGGCTATCCTCGCTTATAAAGAGAAAAGTTGTTATCGGTCATAAATGAAAATTATTTATTTAAAAGGATAATATGAAACTAATGATGGTGATAAAGCTAATGTTAGTTCTAAGGATTTGAATTAATGGACTCTTGAGGAAGGTGTAAGATGGAAGGTGACAAATTCGAGAGGGACAATGGAGTATGAGTGTGGTAGAATAAGTGTTGCACAATTAAGGGTATAGTTTGAGAATAGGCTCATCATGGGGGTATACTGTGAGACTTGGTAGTTTTGAGGTGTATTGTGGCTTGAGAATAATTGGTATCATGGGAGGAAGAGAGAGGTCGTTGACCCATAACTCTAGAGGATAGTGAAAAAAAATTATACTTATGATTACGGATGATAGATTTGGAGAAAATCCTTGATGAATAATAATTGAATTGTTACAAGTAGATCTACAAGTTTTTCTCTGTAAGGATTTAAGATAATTTATGTGAAGTGTGGTACAAGGTTTATGTGGTGCGATTATATAATTCTGTGGATTTTGTAATATTCATGAGGGCGTGGTTAAGATGATAGCGTCGTTGGTGTAATAAGCGAATTAGGATGTCAATTAGAATACAACGGTGGAATTCATAGATTCAAGGACAAATATTTGGGAATGTTATGTATTTGATGATAAAGGCTGCTTATTCGGAGAAATGGCTTGTATGAGGGTATAAGGCGTATTGAATGTAAGACACGAGTTAACGAGATGATAATTTAGTAAGGAAGTTGCTCACGTGTACTTCAAGCAGGTGTTAGGATGGCACCATCGGAGCTATTGAGATATTTGAGTTCTAATATTGTTTGATAGAGATGGGAGGGAAAGGAAAAATGACTTTAATGAGTGATGAAGAACTACGAGGGAAGAATGAACTTGATATGACTACCACAGAGAATAAGTTTACGATATGTTATTAAATTAATGTGGAAGGAATGGCATTGGGTGGATATGATAATATAGCTAAGTGACAGAATTAGGATTCATAAAGTGCCATACTGAGGAGAAGGAGGAGGTTGGAAGGTAGGAAGTTAGCGCCCGTTAATGTCTTAACAATTTTGGTAGAAGCTTACGTTAACGATACTTGGCGATATGAAAGTTCATAATGAAGTGTGATGTCAAGAGGAATATGGTGGTGAAATTTTCAACTAGGGTGAAGCCGAGACATTAGGGTGAGATTCGCCGATAAGGGGATATTGATAGCTATTGGAGCTAGTAATAGTCTTAAGATAAGGGGTTATCAGTGGTGGTGTGAATGATGAAGTTAACATTGTAGCATGATGATATATATATGCATGTTGTTGGAGTTATCATGTGGAAATGGATGTGATAAATCATAGTAAGACTACAAATATGATGTTAGTGAGCCCTAGGGTATATATATGCTATGGTGAAATTGAGATAATGATAGCTTTATGGTTAGATATTATGGTATGACATGATGTTGATATAAATAAAATGATAGGTGCAAAGGAAAAAAAGTGTTGACCTATACGACAATGAAATCATGATGATGGTATCTGAATGGTAATCAAGTATATGTTATTAATGTATTGATGTGAGTGGCGATGTGATGCTATATATATAAATACAGGTAGGTGTGAAGGTTTGTTAAGGTGGATATAACTATACTATGAAGTGGTGTTTTAAGAGGTATATATGTGTGAACATTTAAATTGGGTTACTCGGTGATGTATTATATGTTAGTTATCTTTGAGAAACCTTGGGTGTATTTCTTTGTATCTGAGATGCGAGATAATAAGTAATAAATAATTTGATAGTGGGGTTTTAGGTAAGAGGAATTTACTTGCACATTAATGGTCGGTAGTGTGCGAGGTGATATGACACAGATTATGAGCGGATCTGGTGATATCGGTGATATGGATGATATTGATTTTGAGTGGTGTGTGGTGGTTGATTTATGATATTGATAACATGATAAAATATGAGTTGATGGGTGTTAGTGTAATATGGGATATGAGAGGGCGTGTATATATAAATGGTTGGGCTATATGACATGCGATGATTATAGCTATGTTGGAAAAATGATTGTTGACAGATGTTATGATATTCGGTAATAAGAGCATATTGAAAGGCGAGTTGGGACGATAAGAAAATAAAAAAAAATCGGGTCTTATGTAAATTTCGAGGATGAAATTTTATAAGGTGGGTAGAATGTAATAACCCGTTCCGTATTAATATTATGAAATAGTATACTAGTTGCCGATTGGAGTATTTCGAATCGGAAATTTTAATTGAATCGTTGGAATCACGGCCAGTCGATCGGTTAATGCGGTTAGGTATTTAAGATTTTAAAGTTGTAATCGAGTGGTATAATATTATTTGGGGGATTAGAAGTTAAATTTATATTAGAGTTGTGTTGTTAAATCGAGACGAGAAATTGAGCCGAAAACCGAACGAGAAGCGAGCAAGTTTTGAGATATTTTTGGTGCGGACCCCGCGTGGCCTTTTTATTCTTATCTCCTTATCATCATCCAACACAAAAACACAACTCACTCTCTCTCCTCCCTTGCCATGGCCGAAATGGTCCTTTCCCCCCCCTTTCAAAATTTTTCTTCCATTTCTCTCGCCGATTGTAAATCAAAACTGAAGCATTAGGAATCTCTTACTCCCTCATCATCCTCATCACATCTAGGTAAGCTAGATTGAATGTTTTGGGTTATTTCTTGAGTTTTGGAAGAGTTGACTTTTAAGAATTTTTGTTGACTTTTAGATCTTGGATATATTATGGTATAGAAATGTTATATAAAGTATGGGTGGGATTAGATGATTTTGAAGGTAATTATTAGGGTTAGAAAGTGGTGTAAGTGTTATCTTGACTTTTTATTGGCTTTTAATTAAATTAGCACTAGAATTGTAATATGAGATCAAAGGACTTTAATATAGTTGTTTTGGGTATGGAATTATTGGGTTGGATGTGGATAGGCAGAATTTTAGTTGAGAAAGTTGGGGAAAGTTCGTATAGTGGAGGTTGTATTTAATGGATTAATTAGTTGTTAAATGATTGTTTGATTGGTTAAATGTACTTAAGGTGTGATTGTTGGGGTATTAAAATTACGGATGAATATTAGAATGTAATATTTGGAATGTAAAGGGTATATATCAATCTTGGGGATAGGACGATTGCTAAGAGTTGTAAATGGGGTGTGAGGCATTAATTATGGCGCTCAGGATATATATAAATATTAAGAGAGGTTATTCTATGAGATGTGTTTTAATGTATAATTTCTTTGAATAGGAGTTGAGCACGGATGCTGGGAGGTACATAGAGATATGTTACTACTTTTTGAACAGAGGTGAGTACAAATCTCGCGATAGGGGACCTTTCATATATATATATCATATTATATATTTTTCATGTATTGTTTGGGACAGCTATTACGATATGTGTGTTATTGTGACTATAATTGATATTATGTGAAATTGTGATTTATGATGCATATTATAGGGAAATACTTGAATTTGATTGACATTATGAGATAACTATGATTATAGAAGCATGTTATGACTGCAATTGATATTATGAGTTACATTATGAATAGTTTGGATATAATTCATATTTATGAAATTGTGTGTGTGGTACATTGTGCTAT
Source organism: Lithospermum erythrorhizon (assembly GCA_019722365.1). NCBI lineage: Eukaryota > Viridiplantae > Streptophyta > Magnoliopsida > Boraginales > Boraginaceae > Lithospermum > Lithospermum erythrorhizon. The sequence goes on along the minus strand of JADFUC010000719.1, from coordinate 41,809 downwards.
GTGTAGGTATGTCTTTGTGTATGCGGATAATGTGATTACTTTATGTGTTATTTGCGGGCAGTGTTGACCCGGCCGGAGGTTTGGGTGTGGTGTGCATATTGTGTGCAGCCCGTGGATTCGGAGTTTGTGGTGTGATATGCACATTGAAATTCTTCTCGGTCGGGATGGTGGTGGAGGCCCGTCGATTATTTGGAGGTGGATTCTCGTGTGTGTATTGGTGGATTCCTCGTATGTGTATTATGCGTGAGTGGATTCCTCGAGGTGTGTATTGCAGGTGGATTCCTCATATGTGTATTATCTGTGGAGGTGGATTCCTCATGATGACTTTGTGTATTGAGATTGTTTCCTTAAATGAATACAAATTAGTTATGAATATAATCTAAATGTGTAAAAGCGTCGATGTAACATTGTATAGAAATCTATGTGATATGTGGACAGTTATTTTTTATACTGATTTATGCTTGTATTACATATGATATATATTTATATATATATATAAGCATATGTTAGTTATAAGTATGAATATGTATATGTAGGGGATCGATACGTAGTATTTGTATTCACTCGACAATAGTGACTCTCACTATTCTCATGGGCGGAGGCGTTTTATGCCTAGGTTCTAAGGGTTGATCGTTGAGGTTGTTGAAAATTTGCATTGATAGGTTCTTGATTCAGAATCGTAGATGAGGCGGTGGTGGCATAGAATTCCTCATCGGTCATTTTCTCTCTTGTTGTCGATTTGTATATTGTTAAGAACTTGGGTGTGTATTTCATTGAGGGGGTCCCGGTTGTCATATTTTCCACATGTTGTTTTGGATTCTTGTGTATCTTTGAGTTGTATAATTAAGGTGAATTTGTATTGTGTGGATTCGTTGTTTTTATTGTATAAGTTGTTAGTTACATACGATGGACAAAAGTGTATTTTTATTATTATTAATGTCAAATGAAGTCTTTTATCTCTTGATATATCCATCGATCGGTATTTCACAGTGTACGGAGTTGTTGATGATCTTTAACCTCGGGCGGCCGACTGGGGCGGTCGTTACAAACAAGGGTCACCTTGACGGATCCCCCTTGTCGGCCCCTTATGGCCCCATTAATAAGAAAGTTGTACGAGACTGAGGAGACCAAACGCATAGTCCACTCGACCCAAGTACTACAAAAACCAAGTTGCAACATAATAGACTCTAAAAACTTTCATTCAACCCTGTCGTAAGTTTTGCTCATATCCAGTTTAATTGCCATCGAAGGGTTATGAAACTTTTTATTAGTATTCATGTAATGCAACACTTCATGCGCTATCAGAATATTACCCGAGATAATATGACCAGGAAGAAAGGCACTTTGGGTCTCCGAAATAATAACATTGAGCACCGCCCTAAGCCTATTAGTCATGACCCTACAATAATTTTTGCTACAACATTAAATAAACTTATAGGACGAATGTCACTAAGTATTGAGTGGGATAATTTTTTTAGGGATGAGACAAACATGAGTATGATTAATAGCACGCAAAAGTTTAGAACTAAAAAAGAAACTATCAACAACGTTTACTATATCAGAATATACAATGTGCCAAAAAGATTGGAAAAAATGTATGCAGTCATACCGTCTGCCGAGGAGGCATCTCGAACACTGCTTGTTTCACCTCATCACTTGTGATGACCCTGGTTAATCGATGGTTCATTTCCTCTGTTGCCGATCGTGACCTAGTAGTAATTTCGGGCTCATGCCTCCCTTTATCGACGAGGCCATTAAAGTACTCCAAAATGATTTCATGCCTTATCCTTTGCCCGGTGTTCAGCTCCGTGTTTATCTTCCTCCGCTATCAACGCTGGTGTTCCACTCCATGTCTTCCATTCCTATTATATTATTATTTTCCGTCGGAAAAGTCCTGGTATGGAAGAACTTTGAATTTCTATCCCACGTCTTTAGGCTCTTCTCTTTTGATCTTAGCCTCCAATATTTTTCTTCTTTTCCCCAAGCTTCATCCAACGCCTTCTCCAAATCCAATAATTCTCCTCTATCACAATTATCCCTCTCAAACATACCCTTGATCCTTGATTGTATATCATCAATCCTCAACTTCGAATTAAAATTATTTCGTTTGCACCATTCAATCAAAGTCATTCGGACATTTTTAATCTTGTCCTTGTGAAACGTCTGATCCAGCAGACCTTTTCCCCAGCTACCATTTACCTCTTAGCGTCCATCCTTCCCCCACCTATCTATTATCAAACACAAATAGTCGCTTAACTTTATCCGTGGGCACTTTGGTATCCAATAAAATGGGGCAGTGATCTGCACCAACCATTCCCAAGTGAAATCATATTCGCCGTTATTATCACATCCCCATTCTTGGGACTCGATACTTTTCGATTCCACCACGTGAACGGATAGCCTACATAGCCCCAAATCTAGAGATAATCCAATATCGTTGACAAAATCGGAAAGTCGCCATGCACTACCTTCCGTGCGTTCCGGTATATGCCAATGCCTTTGATAAGACATCATAAAAATCACATATGATCAAAGATGCACTATACGGAGGAAACCACACACCTAAAGCCTATCCAATTGTGATTTTCGAACATGATAATCACAACTAGCATAGACGAAAACACTCATCCAATCATTTTTTCTTTCTTCTCGGACCACTGCTTCGACCCACCATTCTGCTGAATGCTCAATCGAAATCAAACTCTCTCACTTTCCACATGCTGATTATACCCCCATTATACCCACTGATTAACAATAAAACTAAACTAAAAACCAAGAACTCTAACTATTTTTTTCATTCTTTTTTCTTTATTTTTTGTTTCTAAAAGCACCACTACATCAAGTGCATAGGAGTGACACACATTCCTCACCGCTCGAACTGTCAAGGATTTTTTCAGTCGCCAGCTGACTCTATAACAATCCTAAATAAAAATTGGGGCCAATTTAGTATTTCTCCGCCTTTTAAGCGGTAACATTATTTTCATCCTTTCCTTGATGTTCAGTGTCACCGTATGCATGTTCATTTCCTTGACTTAAAATCACTTTCAGATCCCCTTGTCTTTTAATATTATTATAGCCTTAGCTTTCCTCGTCGTTATCTTTTTCCTCTAGATTTCTGTGAAACTTTTAAGCGATTGGATTCATGTTTATTCTATGTTTAAAGATGATTGCCATAAATAAAATGTTTTTGATCTTTAGTACATACCATATCTGCCATTATAGAGTATTCTAGTTTTGTATAAGATGCCATATAGATTGGGTTCATTTGTGTTGTATGTTTTGAGCAGTTTTGAAATTAATTGAATGTATACAAATCCAATAAACATCAAATAAAAGAAGAAAGAAATCTGAAGAGAGAGTGAAAATAATAAGAGGAAGTGCATGATACTTAAACTAAAATAAAAAAATCATTACATATGGGGGAAAGTTTTGAAATTCGAAAAATCGATAAAAATGGTAAGATCAATAAAAATTTAGAAGAAATCAGATCAAGTTTCAAGAAAAATCTTGAAATGATTTGAAAATGGACAATGTAAGGGGATGAGGATTTTGAATTTGAAAAGATCGAAAATAATGGCAAGTTTATCACATAAATGAAAAAGGAAAAAGTCACTTGATTTGAGGAAATCCTAGCATAATTGATCCCTAAAAATAAGAATGCAATACCGATGGCTCAATAGCATGATCGCATCTGACTCAAGCTTCTACAAGGAGGTTTTGGGTTCAACTCTCGTTGGAGACATATTCTACTTTATTTGTAGCACTTATTCTACTTTGTTTGGAGCACTTACTCTAACTGTCTAAAGTTAGGAATTTATGTATTCATAATTTATAATACTATATAATCGTACTCTTCATCTCTAATTTAAAAAAAAAAATAAGAATGAAATGTGATATAAGGAAATACTTTAGAAGAATTGTTGTTTGTTTTTTAAAATTAAAATGCATAATCCCCAAATTGCCCATGAGTAGTTAGCTTAGTCGTTGTATGAAAAATATGTTATTTAAATTATTCATTGATTTAATAGGTGCTTAAGCATCCTGCTTAAGTAATTCCTTGACCATGTAAGGAGAAACTCGTAAATTGAATGAGGTGAATAACTGAAATTAACATAAGTGAATTTATTTGGATATAATTAAGTTGGACAAGGTAAAACAATATAAATATAAATTATAATATTTTAAATTTATAACCTAGATTAACTTATATCACACCATGATTTGGGATTAATAGTTTTAAGGTTAGAGAAGATGAATCTATTAACCTACACTAACTTTAATAAACCTAAGTGAAACTATTTTTTATGACCCCAAACGAGGTATATGTATAGTTTAACCTATATTTACCCGGATTAAACCCAAAAAAATACACCAATAATAATTTTTCCCTAGCACCAAATTTCTGTGTCCAAATCTTCTACCTTATTTTAGTTTTTATGGTTTATATATTTATCATACATTATGCATACACAATAAGGAAAATGAAGTATGTGGATTAATTGAAGAGTTTATCAATTATTTGACTCTTAAACGAAAAATTAATATATCTCTTTATGATGCAAATCACCTATTTATTGAATGTGATGATGAAGCTAATTTCTTATATCTGTGGCTATGTCAAGAATGGTTCGTTCACAAGTTTCATGTGTGAATGTTTAAATGGACAACAAATTTCTTCCCTTCAAAAGAACCACCCATTGCACCGGTATAGATCCATTTGGATCATCTTTCATTTTTCTTTTTCGATGAGGAAACTCTATCTCAGTTGTCAATAGGACAGGGAAATCACTAATAGTGGATAACTTGAATTTGAATTGAGTAAAACTCGAATCAACGAGTGTTTGTGTTAAAGTGGATGTCGTTTCATGGATGATCACTTGGAGGAAGAAAAAAAGGTTGTTTTGCAATATGTTTCGTACAATATTCTTCTACAATATTATCATAATCGGATTCATTTGGGACATAATGCGAACACATGCAAACTGCATGGAAGGAAACATACGTTATAGGAACAGAAGGAGGACGAACCACATCAAATGTTAGCTAAAGAATAAGTAGAAAATAAGATACTTGAACCATCTCCGCATGAAGCTCGATAATATCCCCTAGAATTAGTGTTGTTACTCGGATGGATAAACTGAGGCCCACCTGAAAAATGGCCTAAGTATCCCATTATTAGAAAAGAAGCAGTGGCTACGGACAAAACTAACCGTTGCAAAATGGTGGCTACTTGGCAACGAGTTTACCATAACTTTGTAACGGAAGACAAAAACTCGTTTAGTAAATTTTGGGTCGAGTTCACAACAGAAAGGTATACGTTGGAACCTTCCACCGAGTTTGCCACAAGTTTGCAAGGAATTAATTAATTTAATTTTGTTATTTTTTTATTCTTTAGCCATTGCAAAAACATAGCACTTTATTTGAGCCAATAATTCAAAACGACGTTGTATGATTCTGTAACATTACATATTTTCTTTAACCTATTCTTGTTGCAATGGTGTTGCATTTCAATCGTAACTATTGCAACAAAAAATTCATGTGCAATGGGTTTGCCACGACTTTGACAATGAGCTTCATAAGATATGTGGCAAATAATGAAGTCGGTTGCAAATTTGTTACATATTCGTGGTTTATTATTGATTTTTCTTCAAAATTAACAATAGCAAGTTTACAACAAAGTTATTACATAATATGTGTATTTTCATCTTAACATAGATGATAAATACATGTAAAAGTTGAGTATATTTTTTTTAATTTTATTGGATATATGTGATTGCAGAAATAGTTGTTGGTCAACTTTATTAATTAGTATTGATAGAATTATTTTTTACCTATATCAAACCCCAATTAGCAATGAATTTGCTATAGGGCTGTAATGAGATTCATAAGGTTCATGGCAACATTATTGCAATCCTGTGGCTATTCTTGATTTCTTCTTCAAATGTAAAAATAAGAAGTTTATACCATATGCGTAATTTATTTATTAAAATAAATGATATACACATGCTAAGAATTGAATATGTTTAATTCACTCAATGTATTCACAAAGTCGAAACACATTAGTAGTTTGTTCAGAATATTATCTTCATATTACTATCATTCTTTGATATTATTATATTGATTAAAAAGACTGCCTTTATGAAGATCCGTAAAATTAATGTTAAGTTACACCCCTCATGTAATTATTGATTTCTTCTTCAAAATGTAAAAAAATAAGAAGTTTATAATAATACCATTATGTGGGTTATAATTTCATCTATTAAAATTAATGATATATATTTGCTAAGGATTGAATATGATATTATATTATTGTCACTAAATTTTATGTTAAAACCATTGAATTTTATCTATTAAAAGCAATTTGCTATTAAAACCAATGTCTAAGAAATTAACACATTGAATTTTATGTTATTATCTTATTATCATTCTTTTATGTTACTGTATTGATATGTCATCGATTTTTGAACAAAATTTAATTTCTTCATTCGATAAGTGTATTTTTTAATTTATATAAAAGAATGAAAATTTTTCTACTCAATTTAAAATTCATAAATAAATGAAATAAATTTTAATAAAGAAGCTAATGAAAGAAATTAAAGTAAAGTTACTTAGTTGATATTTAATGTGTAGTAATAAATTATGAACATAAAAGTTCAACCTGACAACATTAAAAGTTATGGTTTCTAGTATCAACATTGGACTGTTTGGCTCTAAAAGACAACACTTGACAAGGATCATGCACCTGGGACCATTGATTACCAACCAATAACGTCCTATACGATGCGGCACTCAGCCTTCATTATAACTACACCAACTTCATTGATAAGTCTTCCTAGCACAACCCAATACTTAAAGGCTTGAATAACCCAACAACCTAATACTTCAAGACGTACATTCCAGAAACCCAAAGACAACTTCACCAAAAAGAGACAAGAACCCGCCCGCCCCAACGAAGACTGTGAATATCTCCGACAAAGACTGCACAAAGAACCGCCTCACTTTGATGACTCCACTTTTATTTGACATCTGCTTATGATCTATTATTGGTTCTTTGTTCCTCCGGCTCTTATTCGTATAGATATGATTTGTATAGTGTATTTTAATTTTAATTTTGTTGTTTAGATTGTTTTGCTATTTTGGAAGATGAAAATGGTGAAAGGAATAGTTGTTTTAGTTGAATATTCTATTATTTTAAATTTGTAGTTTTAATTTATTTTTGTCAATTTTATGGATATATATATGTTCGATTGTTGAAATATTTTTGCTTATCGTTTATAGCTCTGGCGTCATCCGGTTAGTTCACAGTGTCTACGGTCAATCAGAGTTGTATTACAAAAATAGATTCAATTATATCTTTTTTTTAAAAATTAGTATTGATATTTTAAAAATGTTTGTGGTGTGCCCAGCAGTTTTGCAAGGGGCTTTAACGATTACAAGATTATCGCAACAAGTTAAGGGGCGCATGAAGCAACGGTATTGTAATTGTCGCGAACATACACGCCAAAGGGGCGGCAACGACCGACCGCTTGACTTAAGTTTGTTGATCACGGAAACACGTGTTATAATAACTGGCATTGGGTAAATGATACGGCCGATAATTATTAAGAACCGGACCGATAGTCCGGTATATAATTGAAAACCGGTATATATGTTCAGAGTTAGGGTTTAATAAACCCAATCACTCATTTGCGCATCCTCACCTTTCTACTTCTCATTCCCTCTGCTCTCTAGTCTCTACTTCTATCATCTCGTTTCTATCTTCATCTCTCTTTTAATCAAGAGTATGACGTAGTATAAGATCTTATTGAAAGATATGACAACTCATTCAAGGAAATGTGTTTTAAGAGGTTCCTCTTCTACCTCTTTTAATGCATATTAATACCCCTCCATCCAAAATTCTAATTCCCATTTCCTTTTGTACAAAATTTAAGGAAAATTTGAATTCTAGTCACATAATATTGTTTTCCTCCAATTTCTCATCTCACATTTAGGTCAAAATATGAATCAAAAATGAGATTTCTATTTTAGGAAAATGTGTATTAGGATTTGGAAATCGTGAGGTAGTAGGTATCTGAATTGAATGCATTTAATTCAACTCAGCATTCCACGCTTGCTATGGCATGCTCTATTCACATTGTGCTTGGAGACTTCAACATACATTAGCTATTCACAAGAGAAAATGATGTACGTCAGTAATCTCATGAGACTTCAATAATTAGATTCAGAGCAAATTGTACTATGGTCCTAGTAAAAGGTGACGACGAAAAAGCATCATCCCAAGTGTGTTTTAACGAGTGCATTTAGTCCTAGTAATTGACTTTTTATCGCATTTAACCTTTAAATATTAATTCAAGTAATGGCAACGCTTATAATGTTTTGGGGTCAATTTTAAAGGCGATAATGTAATTTTGAAGACCTTGGGGTTAAAAATATAATTATGAATATGAAATTGCATTCCTGGTCCCAATGGGTGCGACATTTAAAGCATTTGGTCCAAAGAAGTACACTGGAGATTAGTCCCGCACTTTTATCATTTAGTCCCTAAAATATTAATTCAAGTATCAAGTAATCGCTTACAACGCTTTTGGGGTCAATTTTGGGGTGATAATATACTTGAAGACCTTTGGGGATTAAATGTAATTATGAAATACTGGACTTTTTTGATGTTTTCCCTCCAAATATCACATGACTTTTTTTCTCACCAAATTCATTAAAGCCTCCAAGTGTATATTCTAGTCTTAGAACCTTTAAAGAAAATGATTACTACTATGGAAAGATATAACTCTTTGTTTTCTAAGATGACAACTAAAAAAAAATCGAAGGAGTATCGTATATTCTATATAAATTGGGAAAATAAATATGCACGCTTTCTTTCTCATACTTAGACAACTAAGTTGACAATTTTATTTATCACATTTTGAAAAATAACTTTCTAAATAGAATGATCGTTATTATTGCTTATGTATGTTGAAAACACGCCAAGTCAACAAACATATTTATTCGAGAAACGGTTGTGATCAAGATATTCTGTTACTAAAAAAACATGCAATAATAGGTCCAATTATTGTATCATTCAAGCTTAAAGTAAAAAATAGGCATGCTGATCATTATCTGTGCATGTGGTTTTGTAAAATTCCGTAGCTACAAAGATGCAACATATTTCCTGGATGTTTCTTTATATTCTAGAAAATCATCCAACTCTCTTGGATCCTTCGATGTTGGTCAAATAATTAGGCGGATCTCACCAAGTCAAAATTATTTGTCATCAATTTTATTTAAATTTGCGTACCATGCATAATATTCTAAAAATGTCACCATCTTGAGGATAGCAAATGATCGCAAAATTCTAGAAGAAGATCAATTTAAACAACTATATCATCAATCATTATCAAGAAATTGGTCTTTATTGTTGATTATTTGTTCCAATTTATGATTGTACTGCTATTAGGCAGCCGATTAAGTAGTAGCTAAGACGTACGTGACGTCTTGAATTCAAAGGTAACCAGAATAAGTACTATTATTTCATTTGGCTTCTTTATTTAATGCTTTGTCTTACTCATCTCCCACTTTATTTATTTTCTGGTTGGGCTTATTCCTAACACCTTATTAGAATATGCCCCCATATTCAAACCTAACGCAGCCAAATAAATACTCCATTTTGGATAGATTAGTTTTTTTATTCTATATATTAGCGATGAAGAATATCATTACATAGTATTTAAAATTACGAACACATATATTGAGTATTACCAATAACTACACATTAATTTCACTTTACTAGAGTTGACCATGGCTTGTTCTTTTGTTTTTTGCATTGAAAATATTAGAAACTGGACAACTTTTTGGGACAAAAATGATATTGAATGTAAGAATTTATGAGAAATGGAAGTTGGGGCATGAGATAAGTCATAACTCAGGAAAACTTAATTAATTTCAGGAAAAAATTCATGATATTTGGAGGGAAAAACATCAAAAAAAAAGTCCAAAAGTATTCACTATGATTTTAATTCTAAAAGGTTCAAAATTATATTATCACCCCAAATCGACCCCCCCCCCCCCCCCCCCCAAAACGTTATGTAAAACGTTACTGTTAACAATTAATATTTTTGTGACTAAATGCGATCAAAAAGACACCATTTTGACTAATCCGCAACAGCGTCACTTTATCAATTGTAAATCAAGTACCTCTATCGGCTTGCCACTCTTTGATTCTTGACTTCATGGGATGCAATCTCCCTTTATTCATAATTATATTTTAACTAAATTATTATACACCCTAAAAATTGACCCCAAAAAGTAAAATCAAAGCATTGTTAATCTTAATTAATATTTTAGGACCAACACGATCAAAAAAAGTCAATTACTGGACTAAATCACATAAATGCCATTTATCGACCAAATCTACCTGACTTGTCAGATGCAATTTACTGGATTCATAGGGTTCAAATATACTGACCAATGGAAACAGTTTACACGAGATTGGATACATTCTTTTTAACGAGCATTGGGGGATGAATTCATGACTACGACTGTTGAACATCTACCCAAAGTCATCAAATAAGATCATGCACCTCGTTTGATCACTATGAATTCGGCTCAAGATTGAAGGAAGAGTCCTTTAAATCTTTGAATATGTGGCTGCTTAAGCAAGGTTTTCCAGAACTAGTTAAGCTCAACTGGAAATTAACTTCCATTAAAATTAACAAGATTGGAGAGGTTTTGGTATAAACTTAAGAGATTGAAGGAATGTCTGAAATCTTGGAACAAAGAGGAGTGTGGTAATATCTTTTCAGTAGTGGAACATGCCGAGGGAGATTCCTGTCAGAGATTTCATGATTATTTAGCAGACCACCGTATATTATTATTTTATATAATAGTATAATAGTTAAATTTCACTTTTGCGCTTAACACTCAGATATGCTCTACTTATTACATTCTTAATCTTGAATAGCATAATCTAATTACCCTCTGAATGGCAACAACACCACCACAAACGTCTCCCACCCACTCTTCCAATGCTACCTCCAACACCCCTCCGCATTTTCCTACTAATAATAAACTCCATCCCGCCATGGCTATCTCGAATATTCACTCTCATGTTCCTGTTACATTAGAGATGGAAAACGTTGTATATTCGACTTGGGTCGAACTTTTTCAGCTTCATTGTCGCTCTACCAAGGTTATTCATCATATTCTTGCCCACATCCAACCTGATCCCACTGACAATTACAATGAATCTTGGGATACCCTTGACGCCATCGCCTCGGCGACGCCTATGCTGCCATTATTCACTTTGACCCTTCTATACGGACATTGAACTCCGCCTCACAAATGCATGGATGCCCGAACCGTAAATATTTTTTCAGATAATGCGGGTTCCCCGCACGCCTCACTTGAACAAGAATTTTTCTCGAAGACTCACATGTCTAATTTTTCCCGCCTCTCGCATACCGCCGGGCCGTTGGAAAATTTAAAGCGTGATCAATTGCGAACGCTGAGCCCCAAGTATCAATACCATTAGTTCTTCAACTCGTCTCAGGTTTGACCGACGCATATAATGGTGTAGGTACTCTGATCCGACAATCTAGCCCCTACCCTCAATTTTATCAAGCTCGTTCAATGCTCATATTAGAGGAATCCCGATCATGGGCAAAAAATAGTGATTTCGCAAAACCTGCCTACACACAAATCAAAAGTCTCTGAATTACTAAACTCTACCGAGCTCACACTCACCCTTGAACCAACAGTTCTCACACCTCCCCGTCAATAGCCCGTAAAACCTGACCCCGCCATGTACCACGTTCTACCCATTTCCTGTGAGCAACACATACCATCGGGCCTAAAGCTACCGCCTAACCCGCCTAAAACCTCTATCCGCCTCGACTAAATATGTCTAATGCACCCTGCCTCTATCTCATGCACCCACGGACATCACGTACCCCATACCCGCCTCGGTTCCGGGGTCCAACGCCTTGCTATCCTTCCAATTAATTGACTCGCCCAAAATTTCGCAACCAGCCCAAATTCGGGAATTTTGGGCTCTAGGCCATCTCAATACCATGGCAACCGTGTCCGTGCTCATTCGGAGGCTTATTCAACACCATTTGATTAACGAACAAAGTTATGCAATGTAGATTGGGTTACATCCACCTGATTCAAGATTGCTTGAGGATTGAACTAAATTGCAAGGTGCTAAGACAACCTATCTAATATATGTTATTGACGGTAACAGAGTGCATCAAATGGATTGTCGAGGGTGACAAACAAACAACTTTTCCCAGCCCTTAGTGTAAGAACTTTAAGCTATATGAACCATCGTGGCTTTTTCTTGTCCTTGACGTTATATGATTTATTTTCCGGACAATAGTTTTGGCCTGTTACATTATTCAATTACTTATCAACTGCTAGATTCATGAAATCAGTCGGTAATTATTGATAGGAATTTCTTTGAATAATGCACCCTGAGTTGGATAGATCAAGCTTCTGAAATCTCTCAAAGCAAAAACTAACTTACTAATAAACAAGAAAGTGCCTTTGCTCTAATACTATATAAAAATCGTCCAAAAGATGGGTTTAAAATGATAAAGAATTGGCTTTTATAGTCTGGGCTTACTCGGTCCCGAACTGCCTTAACGGTCACAGGATCTGGACTTTCATCGATTGATGAAATCTCCCGACGCATGTTCTGATTACTCGGATTTGAAAATAACGAAGGCTTCCTACTTAGTCGCTAATTTCATTAACTTCCGACTTGGAAGTCCCCATTATAGGATTTCAGTGCAGAAACTGGAGAACTCATATTTTCAAGCTTTATTTTGTAGCAATTAACTCTAATTTTTAATCTTTGTAAAACATGAAATAGAATTAATTTAATTGCTAATCGAACTCGAAAACAAATTCTCAAACCAACTCTAAATTTAAGTCTTATATTAAATCGTGTAATTAAAAAGACATTAATACCGTTTAAAAATTACACTCTTATACATTTTCATGAAAAGAAAAAAGTAGCATTTTTACAAAGGCCCTGCAGTTAAGTCTTTAATCTTGCTCGACCTTTGCTCTTCAACTTGAAACTTGTGCCTCGTGATCTTCTTTGATCACACTGTAAAAATAATCTTGAAAATCATTAATACATAAGATGCTCTCCAATCAAAATAATTCGGCTGCTTGAAGTTTTTTGAAATTGAATTTCACTATCAATTTATTAATTATTCATTATTCAAAAATATAAAATTTTGAGAATTAATTTATTTCAAAATACTTTCACAATATTAATTTTTTAATTTTTTTTAATAATGATGAACAAGAATCAATATTAAAAATTTATCTCGACATGATAAATTCAAAATTACTTTGAATCTTCGGCGTGTACTGTTATTTTAAAATATAATTTCTGAAATTTTTTAGATCAACAATATCGAACTGGAATCATTAACCGACTTTGTACACCTCCCGATGTGGCCCCTGTTACTCTGTAACCTTAGTTTAGAGCCTGTTCATCTTAAGCAACCTTACCATATTCTCACACGTATAACATTCATGCGAACACTTGACACGTGTCGCATCTTCCAACCTCCTTAAATGAGCAAGTTAACTCTTGTCAGCTTGTTACAACTGTAAGGGAAAAAAAGGGAAAACTTTTAGTTAAAAAAAATCAAGATTGACAATAATAATGGGAAACAATGAAAGATCAACGTCTGAAGAAGGAAACAATGATGAGGTTCCTCTGATGGCATTAAACCATGTTTCAAGACTATGTAGCTCTGTTGAAAACTCTGTTGAATTCTACACAAAAGTTCTTGGTTTTGTGGTGATTGAGAGACCTCAAGCTTTTGAAAGTAGTTTTAGTGGGGCTTGGTTGTTTAACTATGGTATTGGGATTCATTTAGTGCAAGCTAAGGATGAGGATAGGCTACCTCATGAGGACAAAGATTATTTGGATCCTATGGATAACCATATCTCCTTTCAGGTTAATTTCAGCCCCAAAATTTCTTTTTGTTTAAGGCCTGCACCCATGAGTATTTCATTAAATTATATAGTCATTAAAAGCAAAGTGACATGACAGAGTCCCAAATACATTTGAAGATAGCTGTTAAAGTGACATGATTAGAGTCCTCTAGTGACATGATTGGATCCTATTGCTATGAAGCTATGTCAACCGCGAATAAGGATCACAAGCTTTCTTTCTTTTTTTTACATTATTAATTATTAAATTATTCTTTTTTCTAAAAATATAAATATATATAAATATAAAAGTGTCAAGATTATTAATTTATATTTTCTCCGCTTTTATTCTAATGCCTCATATATTATGAACTTTCACTTGGTTGAATTTGGTTTCAAACTGTATATTCAAAATTATGCCAGTCAATATTAATAAATTATTTTCAAAGCAGAATCTAACATGGCAACTTTTTATATTCATTAAAAATAATAAGTAATTAATACTAATGTCAAAATTTGATCTTAAATATAATTTTGGAAAATATCAAATTAAAAAAAAAATACTTGGCGTAGATGCTGATGCTGATTCATCATATTTTTTACTTGCATATCTGCAAGATTATCAATTGGAAGATTATCGGAAGAGAATACTATCATGCTTCTAAGAACGATATACCTGCCATACATTTCAGATATATATATTTTATAACAATTCAGCATCTTATTATATAATTGAATCTTCCATTCATCTCTTGAATGATGTTATACTTGATCCAAAACGTATACACTGGAATCACAACCAATAGTTTTAAATAGTTATTAGTTTCATGATACTCCATCCAAAGCCTTCTCTCCTCTTTCAAGCTTTTTCACAAGAGTTTTCATGTTTATGGATCGGGCTTATGAAGAATGGCCAAAATAGCATTGTCTCGAGGAACGGGGTCTGCATACCTCTAAGTTAAATATATTCTATGTTATTAGTAGTATTTATTCTAGTCGCTTAATTAGAATTTGTATTATTTTATTTTGCATATTCAGTTTATCTCATATTCTAAACTCAAAAATACCATGTGATTTCTCTCATCTTCTTCAATTTAATTTATAAAAGAAAAAATTTATGTATATTGAATAAATATAATTATTTTGGAAAATTTCCTTGTATGTATAACTTTTATGATTAACTAATACTATGTCGCTTAACTTAATAATTGATAATAGTTAAATAATATATTTTATGTAGAACTATTTTTATTATTATTAGAATAGTAATTTCAAATAACACAACATTTCTGTCATATATTATTAATATTATTGTAATTATTATTATTAATAATATTGTTATTTAAATTTCATGTATATATGAATTTAATATATTGGGATTCACAAAATTTAATTAGTAGTTTTCAACTTCACAGTTGCCCCTACTTATTAAATTGATGAAATCATATCGAAATAAGATCTAAGTTATATCAAGGCTATTAGGTCATATTCTCATATATTTTGCATTTAATAATTAAAAGAAAGGAGATGTACTAGTAAAGGAGACGGGATTTATTACGCAATTCCATTTCAATGATTGTTGCTTAATTCAAAATCATTCTAAACCGTAATAAATTTTGCACGACTGAATTTTTCATTTGAATATTTATTTTAAAAAAATATTGACGCCAAATAATCAGCTTAGTATAAATTATTAATAGTCATTTGATATATTTATACAACACCTAGATGTCCATACTGTAGCCTATAGGTGAGATATAAATATTACTTGAATAATTTGATATTATTTGACTAAATATATTGACGATTTGATTTTTAATATAGTATTATCGAATTATTATTTGTTTTTATGTAGTTAAATTTGTATGATTAGGGTTGGTTCATTTTAATTGAAGTTGGCAAATGATATAGAGATTATCTCTGAAACAAATTTGTATATATACTCCCTCAATCAATCCCGTGAAGATAGTATGAATTTCACTCTTCTTCAACTCTTATAGTTTGTCAAATTTAGAAAATAAACCAACATTAACTAATAACTATTATTAAAATGTTCAGTCTTAAATTTTATTTAAACGTTATTTTTCATTGGGATGGACGGATGGTAGTAGTTATTTAATTAGATTAGTTTGTGCTATTTCATAACAAGAATTTAATCTCGAAAACAAACTAATCCTGAACCCAAAAGATAGTTGCAAAATTTGCATTCCATGCGGGAGGAAAAGAACAATTGAAAACATCTTGAGATCATCTTGCTTCGTTGAGATCATCTTGCTTCATGCCATTTGTTTCTTTTTAAGCAATAATTGTTAATAGATGGAGGAAGTTGATTTCGGTATATGATTGAAAAGACATGGAGGGTTTGGAGAAGAGGCTGAAAGAATTCGAGGTGAAGTACATAAAGAGGACAGTTGGAGATGAAGAGGGAGGCCCAATCGACCAACTGTTCTTCAAGGACCCAGATAGCTCATATAATTTGTTAGCGTGGAAGCCAAAATTCTCAAGGCTCTAAAGAACAACTTAGACTTCCTCCAGATCGCCATATTCCACCAATTGAATTAAACAAATGATCTTAGCTTCTGAATACTAAAATGCATCAAATTGGTGACGTAATTGTCACAAATAATGGGAGCTTTTATGCAGTTATTAGTTTTATAATATTTCCTCCATTTATAAGAAAACATTGGTATATTTGAACAAATGAGTTGAACAATATTTCTAGGCCTATATTTAATGGTAATAAGTACATAATTTTAATATATGTTTACATGTGTTGGGTAAATTTATATTAGTTGTTTCTATATTAAATACTTATTTTGTAAGAATTAAAAATATTCATTAATCTTTTCAATTTCTATCAAGGATAAAATGGAAAAATAAATTATTTATTTAAAGATTAACTTTATAAATTTGGATATTCAAAAATTGAAATTTTCCTTATAACTTATAAACTGGACTGACTAGAGGAGAAAAAATCCAGTTTTTTAACCTAAATTGGTTGGTTATGTATTATATGGGTAAACAGAACTGACGTATCAATTGTATCGGCATTCTAGATTTGTAGATTTGTATAATTTTGTTATATCAGAAAATGTTAAGCTCATATGTTGCCACAAATCTCCGCTCTAGCCAAGCAGATGCCGAGATCTCTAACAAGGCCCCGTGTTCTAGTCCTCTTGCTGGGTTGGGGAGTGAAGTTTTTCCTCACTAGCTGCCTTCATGCCATACCGCTTCTTTCCTGAAATTACGATTTGTATTGTCAATCATTTAACGTAATCAAGCTGACATGATGAATGTTAAGGTTATATAGTTATATATCATTAGATCGATATTCGATCGCATTTGATTCATATAAAACAATGAGATGGGCGGTATTTCTTATAGCATTATTTTATTAATTAATACATATTTATTAATGTGGGAGTGCTAAGGAAGTTTCATTTTAATTATGAAAAAGTTTTAAGTGAAATTATGTTCATATAAATACCATACTCATTGAAATTATGTAAGTTTTAAACTCATCCCACTTTAACAATTATGTCATAACATGGAGTTAATAATTAAATTTAAACGGTTTAAACATATTTTGAGGTCGATACAAAATTAGTTTTAAATATTTTATGTGCAATAATATAAATTATAATTTAAAAATTTAACAATTTTCAGATATATAAAATTCATTATTTAATTTTTAAATAAAAAATTATAATTAATTTGGGATTATGTAGTTATGGCCTCTCTTCGTAAATGGGTCATTGTTTAATATTTTAGTGTCTAGAAGCATTTTCTATTATTTTGAGGAAGAAGAAATTCTCATGAATAGCTAAGCTAAATAGCAAGATTGATTAGTGAGAAAATTGCCAAGTCCCAACAAATATTTAAAAGTGCTACAAATGATCCCTTGCAATCACAAGAAAGTCCACTTTATTAGTCCCTTTTTTAATATTAATGATACTCTTAACCAAAGTGTGATAAATAAAATGGGAATTTAACTCTTAGTATTTACCGAAAATATGCACTTTAGTTGGAGTCGAAAATGTGCACTTTCGCCTTCTTCCTAAAATTTAACGCCTCAAAAAGAGTATTAAAGTCAGACATTTTGTATCAACAGGACCATTTGTGCAGACCTAACATTTACTGACTAAATGCAATCTCAGACATATTATCTCGAATAATTTTAGCAATTATCTTTCAAGATAGTATAATTCTCTATACATTAAAACTTCTTCACCAATATTCAAATTTTGGGGCTTTATTACAAGTTCAAGAGTCTGCACTTTAAAATTTTAAAACTTCAAATTCTAAAAATTCTGAATTAATCAAACCGAACCTTCAAATTTAACCTTAATAAATTTATCTCAAATCCTCAATCATTCAAAGTTTTAGCATCAAACATTCACAAAGCTTCCAATCTATCATATGTAAAGCCAAGCCATATTAAAAGCCAAAAAGACCACTTTCAAAGTTAAACTTTACCCCACCTTTCATTATAATTAATTTATACAATTATAACGCTGAATTTATTTTCCCTTTGTCGAAGTTTTCTCTAAACTTATGTTGTTTTTCGAGGGTGTTTTAGGACCATGATTTATTACTTATGGAGTGTATTTGGGGGATTTCATACGTTATGATGTTTGGTCGTATTATTCAAACTTTGATGTATAATGATTATGAATGTTGTGTTTTATTAGCGGAAGGCGGTTCACCTCAAATAAACCTATTACGCTGAACCTTAAAAATATGTTAAATATATCGCTTGCGGGCTGAATTCAAGATAGTATAAATACTTTCGAAATAAAATGGCGATACCTGCATGATTAAAATGAGTAGTATCGTGTTACACCTGGATAATGGCCTATATCAGGATCGCAATGAACTAACTCTTAACAAAAAGGGTTAAATAAAATGTCATACCAAACGACCTTAATGACTACACTTTTTATGTCAAACCCCCAACCCCTTAAACCATTTTCTCTTCTTCATCACAAACTCACCAACCTCCTTGCTTTCTGGCCGAACTATCTCCCTTTGGTGAAATAATGTTGAATCTAACTTGCTAATCTTATTTCCCATCTTTAGATTAATGTCGTAAGGATTTTAATCTTCAACCCATGAGATTTAAACAATGTCATAGTGACTTTTACAGAGACTAGTTGACTTTTTAAGAAAATGTGGAATTTGGTTAGTAAATAAAATTATATGGTGTTTAAATTTTATATCCAAGCATGTTTAAGGATAATAATCTTACCCATAAGGAAAAATATTGATTTTTGAGTCGTTTGGTAATTATTTATAAATCTTTCAAGTAATTAATTATTACTTTACTTCTAAAAAGAATAATATGAAATAAGAAAATTTATTTAAAATTTATTTATTTCCGGTTTATGGAAAGACAGAATATTTGGAGCGAACTTTAAGAAACCTTTTGATGTTTAAGATATTTTGTATTTATTATGATTTTGGAAGTTAAACGGTAGCAAATAAAATTATAGAAGGAAATAAATACAATTCTTTGTGGAATAATTCACTGGGTATTTTATGCATTTATACTGTAGTCGACATTCTCACCAAAATTTGTAATTGTTAAAATTTGTTTACTATTTCTGGCCATTTAATTGACTAGAAAGTTGGTATTTAAATCAAAATAAATATTTTGAGACTATAAATTTGAAGTTGTAATTTTCCAGAATTATTGAAGGTATAAAGGTCATGATTTTAAAATTTTGAAATTTTTAACCTTGTTAAATATTTATTTAACTTATGAGATTTTGAATAAGTATAACTGATTAAATGGAGAAAAAAAATATATTTTTATGTCATAAAAATATTCGGCCAGTATATTTGAGTAAACAAACCACATACGAATAGAGAAAAGTTTATGGATGGATTATAGAAGAATTGGATATTTATTAATATTTTATCTAGTAAAGGAATATTATAATTATATGTGGTTGCTTTCCGGGAGTAGGAGTTTATGCAGGAACCGAGCTGGCCTGGCTATAGTATTCTCTGTTTCGCCTGAGTAGCAGTAAAAATCTCACAATGGGAAGCCAAGCATATACATTTATATGTGTCATCGCCGTGGTTATACTGAAACGTATATCGAAAGTTATCAATTGACAGCTCGTCATAGCTTGTTATTACTATACCACGATTATCAGGTGCGCTTGTGTCATGTGTGGTCGCATTATTTGTGGTTGGTGTGTTTTCTTGCGTGCCGATTCTAGCTTTTAAATGATATATATATATATATATACATCAGTGGGGTAGCCGACCCGAGATTGAAGCGGATATGCATATCGGCGGCAGCCCCAGATGTTTCGGAGGCCTGGGCGTGATACGATACTGGTAAAATTCTCGGCCTATGACGATGTATGGTTACGGGAGACGGGTGTATCAAAGTGACGGGGCTGGGCGGACGGACGCATTGACGGGAGGGTTTTGAGGTTATATATTTGGGACTAAAATTATTGATCGTGGTTGTTTCCATTTCAAACGAACATTTGATGGCGCATCATGACGGTTATAAATATATCCTCGCGGGAGCAGTTATGTCGATCCTGTGAGGATGTTTAATAAGATGTTACCATGTCATCGGCAGAGTAGCCAATCAATGAGTAGCCTTGGTTTGGCCATTTCTTATACATGCCATTATGGCATGATTATATGTAGTCGATACCATTCGTGATTGATCAGGCACTAAGCTTCTCAGCCTATCTGCCTTGCTTGGCGGGCATTTTATGTAATAGGTTTCAGGAGTTATCGTTGATTTGGTCAAGAGGGCGTGGCTGTGCCAAGTGGAATAAGATCAGAGTTTATGCTGCACAGATGTCCCTCAACATTCTCCTATTGTTTCCCAAGAAGTTTCTATAACTTTTAGGTCAGATATCGAAAGGGGTCATAGTTTTGATGTATATTACTACTATGACGTATATTGAAGACCGAATTGTGTATTGTTTTATCAGATATCCAAAGTTACGCATATTTACATATGATGACAATTGTGTGGGCGTTAAGTTGTTAGTTCACCACGATGGACAAAAAGGTGTATTGTTATTATTAATGTCAAATGAAGTCATTTTATGTTGTTATCCATCTATTGGTAACTTTGTAGTACAAAGTTGTCGATGATCTTAATTCGGATCACGACCAAGCGGTCGTTAATTTCGTATCAGCCTTGAAAGTTTAAGGTCTTGCTATGTCTCTGTGTGCTATGTGTGCCTAGGCTTACGGTTGTCGAGGAGTCAGCAATCTTGAGTTTTCTAAGCGAGTCTATCTTTCTTTCTCTCTAGCATCGTGTGGACTGAGAATGTCATGGATGCCAATGAGGTCTATTAGTTTAGGCGCAGTGCAAAACAGAGTGAGTCACAGAGAGGTACCGTAGAGGTAGAGGTACCATAGCAGGAGGCGCAAGAGAGATGCAAAACGTGATGTAATTATAGTACAATTAAGCCTAGTGGGAACAATTACAGTTCATTGGGGTAAATGTTGACGGAGACTAAGAGATACAGATACTGTCATAGATCAGCTGAGCAAAGAGTAAAATATTTGAGCCACTCTCGGCGGGACCCGCCTAAAGTTTTGTTTCATTCCCTTATCCAAGTACATTATAGTTCATTCAGATTGAGAATACTGAAATTATGGGAAATTAATGAGAGTTTGAGGAATCACATTTGCGCTTATAGATTACATGCTGAGCTCTTTAGATCGCGGGAAAATATACACCGATCTTTGGTCAAGTGCTAGATCTGACAATCGTGATGCGGATCAATCTGTGGACCATTTCGAGAGCTGACCTGTAAAGCGCACATGTCGGCTTTATATTTATAGAATTATTCCAGCTTAAAAACAAGTAAAGCAATAAATGACTGAGAAATATTCAACATCTGCCATCTATAAATTAGAGGGAAGAGGGATCGGTATGATTCAGATTTGGATGAATTGGGAGTTCCTCAAGACGAGATTCTCAATTAAGAATTATAACCTTCATGAATTTATTGAATGTTGCTTCACAGTAGATGAGCTATCAGAGTGTCAAGTTAAAGAAAATATGGTTTATGTTTTAAGATGGGTAGTCGCAATCAAGTTCTTGGTTCGTAGTCGTCCATTGCAAGACGCTGCTATAACTAGAGTCAGCTTCAGCACTTTAACAATCTCAAATTAGCACTCGCTCTAATCGTGCCTGTGTCTTTTAGTCGGTTCCTGGAGGATTCAGAGAGCAATCTACCCACCCCAGCCTGCCGCCTCGAGGCAAGATCACAAGAACCCGCACACCCGAGTCACCAATCGAATGGATACAAATAACAAATATGACCTGGCCGACATTAACAAAGACAAACTCTGGTTCCACTATGAGGTTCCAAATATCCAACAAAATGAAAGACAATGGGTAAACCACCCAATAATACAAACCTCAAGAATGTTACTTGAAACTCCAATTATACAACATATACAAAGTCTAGAACATAAATAAGTTGACAACAATGTGTAATGACCCAATGAGAATTCTCCATGCCACCAATCTACCCACATCTTCCTACAATGAATCCGCATCTTCAAATTATCTCAACGATCGCTCCTAGACCAGAGCTGGCAACAATCACTACATGTAGAATTAGTATCAAAATTATAAAAGTTTCATGAACACAAATAGTTAATGATTTTACCCAACGATAGAATCTAAGTTATTTAGAAGTATATATAACATGATATACATCAAATCCAAAGCAATAATAATGGATAACTGGCCCACAAATCAATGAATCCTCTCACACTAGATGCATCACATAATACTATACATGATCTTATAACCACTAATAACGCATAGATTCATTTAAGGAAACCTGTCTCAACACACACAAATAATCAAATGGAGAATATAGAACCGAGGAAATCGTACTTCTACAAAGAATAAACAAAATGATCAATCCACCTCCACTTATCAACAAAAACGAGGAATCCACTCCAAATATCGAAGGAAAGCCTCCACCTCCATCCTCCCGAATGGAAAGGCTATACCCCCATATATCACCAAACGCCTGAATCCACACACACCCAAATCCTCCTATCAGTCACCGCACCACAAATAATGACAAGGCAATCTAAATACACCTACAATACGTATTAATAATAATAATAGCCTTACAGCCTAATACCTGAAAGACAAGTGGCCATTACAAGACATCAGGTGGGCAACCAAATGACCACCACAATCTCATAACATAACTTATAATCAGAGCAATCATCTCATAATATAAACCAATCTCACTCATTCTGTTAAGACGAATCATAATCACAATGATCTCATAATATAAATCATAATCACAATCATCTCATAATAGCAACTTGAATTGACCCCCCATCTCAAGAATATGAATCATAATCACAATCACCCCAATATGAACACCAATCATTCATAATATGAATCATAATCACAATCATTCCCATTATGAATCAGCACCCAAATTATCTCTACACATGAATCATCATAATCAATTATCTCATAGTATGAATCATAATCAATCGGCCACATGTCAAAATAGTCCCATGACAAACATATGCAGTGGCAGGATTCACAAATGACTACAAGATATGAGTTTATTATACCATTACGTGCAAAATATATCATACCACCTAACAATTACCATTATCAAGAAGACAAGTAATACTATCGCTGTATAAACTAAACGCATCAACAAAATCTCATAACATTAAATCTATAAATCAACTATTCCATATTATAAATCAGAGGAATCTCAATTGTCTTGTTAAGTCATGAATCATAATCAGCATTATCTCATAATATAATCTCCAATTATTATCTCTTGCTAATATGAATCAATATAATCATAATTATCTCATAATATAAATCATATAATCTCAATTATTCACTATGAACTCATAATCACAATTATCTTATAATATAAATCACACCAATTTAACACATGTCAAAATAGCTCCCTAAGGACAAACATATAAATGAGGAAATTATAACATAGAGGAAGGTCTCATCAGAGATTTGTACTCTCACCCTAAGCCAAATAATAATGAGAATCTAGAGTTTCACATTAAACTATTCAACTTCTGAAAGAAATTATACATTATAACACATTCAGAATAACCTCTTATTTATCTATAAAACCCCTGAATGGTACCACATCTCACAATTCAAATAAACTTTAGTAATCAACCTTAATTCAAAAACCCCACTCATAACTCGACTTAGAATAACCCAACTCAAAAAATATCCTCTAATGATCAACATCAAAACGCCCAACCATTCAACTTTATTAGTCCCTGCTAATATTAATCAAAAGAAACTTAGAAAAAGTCAACCCATCCAATCAATACACTTCAACCCCTAAAATCAAAGCATAATCACTACTATCATTATTATTTTTGTAGGATACTTCTATAACATTTCAACCTTTAAAAAACTCAATTCCTCAAAAAGTCAACAATAAAAAACTTAACTCTTATCACTTACATGATTTCAACTCCAAAATCATTTATAACTCTGAATTCATATAATCTAAAGTCTGGGGACGATCCATATATATCATTTGAAGCCTCAAACTCAAGGTCAACAAAAATCAAATAAAGTCAATCCTTTCAAAACTCATGAAATATCTCAAAGATTCAACCTTTATGAGATTGGCATGGCGAGGCATGGCCCCAACTGTCTATTGGGCTAAACAATTAAAGAGAAGAATTTCTTTCTTCCTAATCACCCCAGTCTGAGGTAGGTTATGGGGGAATTTGGCTCGTGACGAGGACAAAGGAAAGTTAGTAGGGTTAGGTGGGATATTTAGAATGATGGCAAGTCCCAGTTTGGTTACGTAGTTATTTCTCCTCCACTTTTTGGTTATAAAACTTTAATGCAACCATCTAAATGTATAATTTTGTGACATAAAATACTACTCATTTAATATTATCTGCATATCATTCCAATTATTATCTCCGGTCCCACCACCAACCGAATATGTAACACATTTCCAGAATGCCGTGATTGCAGTCATGGTCCGTTATCGATGTCGCTGTGAAGGACATGCATTGCTGTTAATTGTCCCCAAGAGTGGAAGTAGTGAGTTACTACTGCATTTTCATTCTGTAAATTTGCAGATACATCATCAAGGAAGTCATGGAGTCGGTTCAGTCGAGTGGTAGTTGAAATAACCCATACGCCTAAGCGATTGAATTGTGTCATACATATCGAGCTGGGTGGGACCCGAGATGTAGCAATGTTCTTACTAAAACCTATATACCTACCAGTATTATATGAGTAGTAGGTTATGCCTGCCAGAATTTAAAGGAACTGGCTCAGATTTTACAGGAAAGGAGATATAAAACCCAATCGAACGGGACTCAAGCCATTCTTAAATATCTTATCATCCTTATCATATTTCATCATCATCAAAAAAAAACTGTACTCTCTCTCTCAGTGAAGGCCGAGGACCCTTCCACCTCCCTCAGCCTTTATTCCATTTCTCTCACTGAATTGCTTAAACCATGGAAAATGCGCTGAGTAGCTTCCTCAATGTTTCCTATCATATCTAGGTAAGAAAGATGAAATCTTTAAAAGTTTTCTTGAGTTTTGAAAGGTTGACTTCTAGTTGACTTTACCAATCGATATTAAACTCGAAAATATGTTATGTAGCCTCTTCATATAGTTGTTTTGAAGCAAAGTTTGAATATTTAGTATTTTCAAGCAAATCGGGGATGTTGACTTTAGTTTGACTTTGAAGCGACTTCTGAGTTGAGGCTTTGAAATTTAGTATAGAATTATCATCTAAGTTTGTGAGTATAGGGTCAGTGATTTTGTTATGCGATTATGTTGATTTTATTTGGGGCAAGTCGAGTAGTATTTGAATTTTGAAATAAAGATTGTTAAAATGGGTGGTCTAGTTTGAGGAAATTCGATTGTTGGATTGATTAGAAATTGTTTAAAGTCATATTATCAGTGCGGGCGATGTAAAAATACGTGGAAGGCTGAAACGGTCAATTCCTCAGGTCGCTTTCATTAGTCGCTTAAACGCACGTAGTAATCTTTTCCACCTAGAATTCTGTTGCTTCCACACTGGGATTGTTGTTGATAGTTAAACCTTTAGGTTGATTTGATATCATTTTGAATTCAGTTACGAGATCGTAATAATAATATTCGGATTTAATAGATATTAAGTGGGAGGTTATTCAACATAATGTATATAATAACATATATAATTCTTTGATAGGAGTTGAGCCCGACCTAACATGTGGACTACCCAGATATTATAGTTGCTTTTGCTCGAGGCGCAAGACAACTTTCACGATGAAAACCTTCATATATATTTCGATTATATATTCAAGAGATGCGGTTTGTTATGTGACTTTATTGGTATGTATATCATGTTATGAGATCGTTGTTATTATAACTTATGCAGTTGTTTGATTAGACGGCCATAACGGCAATGTCAGAATGTACCATGCTGGGTATTTTTTTGTAGGTTGGTTTCTCAGCGGAATGATACGTGTAAGGCTATTATCAGTGCTAGTAGCCCTCTAATCGGTGAGTTCGGGCCTCGATATGCATATTGTGCAGTAGCTCCGAAAGCGCATTCGGGAGGTTTGGTCCGGACATGCATATTTGCGAGCTTGCCCGTCATGATTTTGACACGTATATACGTGCGGCGACGCAGATATATCAGCGAGGCTCGATCAAGTAGGACGCCAGGATGGAGGTTTTATGTTGTACATTTTATTGACTCCCATTATTTGTGTTATTTGCCTAATTCAACATTTATCGTCGACGTTGATGCGGTTATGGCAGTATATTTCATTGATCTAGTAGTAATATTAATAAGAGGTTATCGTTAATTCGGTAGAGTAGCGGTTCTTGAGTAGTCAGTTCACGTTATACATATGTTTGATAGAGAATTATGATTATAAATGGTCGATACCATTCGTGGTTTATTTCACTTGCTTCACAACTTACTCACTAGCCTCTACATGGTCATGCTTAGGTTTCTCGAGAGTCGATCGTCGAGGTCGCCGAGGAGCCGCGCTGACAAAGCCGCTGGATTAAAAGATCGCAGTGTGTAGTGGTATAAAAGATCCTCACATTTTTTCTGTTATATTTAGTCAAGACTTGGGTATCGAGGGGGTCATGCGACCATACCATCATTATGATGCAATGGTATCATGTGTGGTATGGCTTGCATTATTCAAAGCTGACGATGTTTTGTCAAGTAGGCGCTGTGTGATGTGTTAGTTTACCACGATGGACAAAAGTGTGTTATTATTACATCAAAATAAAGTCTGCTTATGTTGTCATCCATCGACGGCAAGGACTCTCGTGTACAAAGTTGTTGATGATCTTAACTCAAGTGGCCACCTGGGAAGTGGTCGTTATGAAATTTTGGGTGATTTACTCAGGTTTCAGCTTTTCTATGGTGTCCCGCAGGGTTATGTGCCTAGCTTAAGATGGTCGAGTGGTTGAAGATATTCGAAGTCTTCTTTGTGGAGTCTCGACCTTTTCTTCTTTCGCCGACATCGTTGACTGCCGGTGATGCCACCGGAAGATTTTCGCTGAACTCGCGCCACAGCACCCTTAGGGAAAGTCAGATTAACCCAGATTCAAGCGTGTCGACATGCGGTCAAGCGTTAGCTTTGAATGAGTATACAATTGAAGCTGATTTCTCTAGTAGCAGCCTACGTGTTGTCATCATGATGCTATCCGAATAGCGCTTTCCATTGAAGTTGAGTAGATTCTCGCCTTTTTACCCGATAACGGTTGTTATAAAGGATGCGAATCCCGGCACAAAAACGTGTGGACGCAGACGTTAAGATATGGGTAGATTTGTTGGAATTTGGTTGAGAGAAAAAGAGATGTCAAAAGTTGTCGTGTATGAATCTATAATGTTGGATTTGGGAGCAGCAAGTTGGTTGAGGTATTTATGTAAATCTAAGAGTGTTAAGTGGTAACTGGGTGATCGCGCGTATGATTGTTGATCCATAGACGCTAAGAAGCTAAATCTGCGGCACCTAAAATGTAATTAGTGGAAGAGTTGTGCTGTTGATAATTATGATAGCTGGACCCAAGTATTAGGCAGAGTGAGAAATGAATTTTAGTTGACGATAAGACGACTCCACTTGTGGAAGAAGAATGAATCTTGGCCGTCCAGTTTTCTGTGGAGGAATACGAGGCGTTAAGAGAATATGGGCAACCTAATAGGTTGAGATTGGAAATTCCATCTCGATGGATTCTAAGGAGATTAAGGAAAAGTTGAAATGGAAACTTTTCCCCGAAGATGTTTTAATAATTAAGTCAAGGTTGAACAAGGCTCGAAGAGGAACATGGGTAAAACTTAAAGACAGCTGGTTTGAACAAATTAATTTTAAGAACTATTAACACTGTGGAAAATGTATAATAATATTTCACAACTAGTTGATACCTGAGGTTTTATAAATCACTGCATGTTAAAGCTGAATCTCCATAGACGATATTAAGATGATGAGATTTGAACTTGAAGCTGGTCCCCTGTGCCATGGTAATTAAACCATTCTTTCCCAGGCAAGGAAAACCCTCAGAATCCATATGATACTTTGATTTGAATTCAGAGATATGATGTTATCAGTCTTAAAAATATAAACAAACTTGAATAGCACCTAGAGAGGTAAGACAGTAGTCTAACAGGGCTGGTTTAAATATGACAGTTAAGACAAATCCTAAGGAAACATAATGTTAATTATGATTTTGTCTTTGTTAAATGTGTGAAAGACATGGTATGGAATGATAATTCTCTGAAGACTTAACTCTATATATAATTAACCATACCTGACTGAGTTGGTCTGGAGGAAGGACCTATGTCCTCAAAGGATAAAGAGGAGCCGGTGTCAATATTTATACTGCCTTCTGTCAGAACTGCTGTGGCCTCTGTTTGAAGGTTGAGAGAAAACCTTTTTACTACCTATTGAAAGCTATTTGAGAGACATGATGTGTTAAATAATTAGATATGATCCTCTAAGTGATGTCATGAAACCCTGAAATTTATATGATTCGAAATCACCTGAGGCTCTGATCAACAGTGAAGAAAATGAAGTGGAACAAGTAGCAGAACAAACTTTGGGATCCAATATAGCATATACTGCTGATGCCTATAAAGTTAATGGTTTGAAGAACAATGATGAACCAGCATTGGTCAAAAGTTAATGTTATTTCTTTAATGAACATGTGATAAAGTTAATCTAAGAAATGGGGCATGAACTGAAAAAGGAGAACACAAAGACTAATAAAGCCAAGACAATTTAACTGATCATTTATTGTAAATGTGACCTATAGTTTTATGATTTATAACTAGAGAAAATGTATTCTGTCAAATCAAGAACCTTTATATACTAAAATTCACTAAGATTTATGGCGATTTGATCAGAGATGAAAAAAGATGATGAATTAACTCTAAGTATATACAAAATTCCCCATGTTGAACTTAAAAACTATGTCTAGTAAATGAATGAGTTTCACACACACTTGATCTTTAAAAGTGCTGAAGAATGTCTAACGACCCCGAGAACAACAAGAAATCATTAACAAGAATGTGTTATCCCAAAGATAAACTTGCATGGCTCAAAGATACTTGGGAATAGAAGGAGGTTGTTTTGCAGAATAACTGTCATCCAGGCTATCATGGAAACAATCATGTTTATCCAGACTAAAGAAGGAAAAACATCTAAATTATTAATAATGGGAAATGATTCAAATCATGAATTTGGAAGAATAATTTGAGTATGTTAGATTAATGAAGAACATTAAGTTTAACCTCTATGAACCAAGTAAATGAGGATCCAAGGAAGTACCATGGAAGAAAACTTATAAATAGATTCGCTAATAGTTCTAGCTATTCTAAAAGCACGTTAATTAAGACTCACTGTATAAAAGTTATAATTATAGCGAATGTCAAGAGATATAGTGTAAATTAAACCTATGAAATCGGTATAATTTTAGGAAACGAGACAGGAACGTAAATTAGATGGCCATTTCGAGCCAAAAGGTGATTTTTGACATGGCATAATGCTAGTAAGAATGACTGTGACTTTGTAGCATGGCTAATACATATATGCATCTTTGTGGGTATTAGATGTAGGTGGAAATTTGATGTTATAAACTAGACTGAAATGCATGATGTTATCAAAGGAACCTAAGGTATATCCGCTATGGTAGTTTAGATAAGACAATTACTAATGGCAAAGAAGAGGTCCCCATGATATTTATTGATCATGTTGAATTACATGATGTGATTGTTAAGGTGGATGCCACTTGCTACTAAGCATGGGTGTTTTAAAAAAGTATTATATGGGGAGCAAACATGGGTTATTTGTGATTTATTTATGTTAGTTGTATACCTGGGAAACTTTGGGTATTTATCATATTCTGATGCTTTCCATGAAAACTGATTAGATTATTTGATATGGAACCAATCCATGAATAGTCAACAACTAAGATGATATGGAATATCGACCATGAGTGGATACGAATCGAGCATCATTTATATGAATATCGAGATTTATTATTGATTTTAAGATAGTAATATGATAAACAGGAGTCAAGTATCGATGAATATAAGATATTATATGAAGATAAAACCAGAATAGGCCCACAAACCTAAAACTACATATAGACTGACTTGTATATTTTGAGGGCGGTATCAGGAATGCATTTACTTGTGCAAGCTAGGGGTGGAACTGCATGGAGAAGTACCATTGGTGAGAATTTGATTGGGTGATAAGATGTCATAATATTCTAGAGTAAGAGCATAATGGGAGAGGCTTAGCTGGGACGATGCTAAAATCAAGTTCGAAAATTTCGAGGACTAAATTTGCAGGCGTGGGTAGGTTGAAATAACCTGCTGCCTAAGCTTTCAATGAATCAGTTACATGATTCTGCCAGGTGAACTCTATAGTATAAAATAATTTTAATAAAACATACCTGGCCCTGCATTGCTTGGGAGGAAAGGCGTCAATGCAGAAATCTTACATTTCCGAACTCCGGTTTCATTGACATTTAAGAGAAAAAGGGAGGACATAAACCAGATCAGCCCTCAAACATTCTATCATCTCATCATGACCAAAAAACAAAATTCCACTTCTCTCTCCTCTAAGGGCCGAGACTTCTTTCTCCCCCTCCCCAAATTTCTCCATTTCTCTCATCATCTATTAACTCAATAAAATCTGTGAGCAGCCTCTCATCATCCTCACCTATATCTAGGTAAGAAAGATAAAAACTTTGTGTATTTCTTGAGCCTGAAAGGTTAGACTTTACCAATCGAGACAAAACCTCCCAAAATACACAGTAGTCTTCCATATAGCTATTTTAAAGCAAAGTTTGAACCCTCAGTATCAAAAGAAACCTGATATGTTGAATTCTTTAGCCTGAATTTCACTCTGACTCTCGAGTTTTGAGGCTTTAAATTGATATGGAGCCATCTCCAAGCGAGAATATAGGCCCATTTTAAAGTGGTTATAAGAGATTATGTTTAATTTGATTTGGGATTAGTTTGTTATAATAAACTTTGAAAATAATGGTTGTTAAAAAGCAGAATTAGTTTCAGAAACATTGTTAGATCATCAAAAAACATTTGTCAAAGATGAGTGCAAAAGAACTTTCCAGAACTGTTAAGTCAAGGATCAAATTTTGTTAACTTGGATAGTTAAAACTTTTGCTGATTTGATATCTATCTTAACATATTAAATATCTTGATTTAATAGATGGGCGAGTGTTATTCTAACAGAATCAATAGAATTTCGATAGAGATCACCAGATATTATATTAAGCTTTTGCCTCGAGGTGAGTACAAATCTCACGATGGGAACCTTCATATATTATGATTTCATATATATCCTGTGATGTGCTGCTTTACGCACTGGGCATGTATATTGATGATTATGAGAATCTAATGTTGTACATCTATTGTTTTGATTATAAGACTGTGTCATGCCAGGATCAGGCAATGAAGGGTTTGTGCTACTTTTAAAGTGTGCTGGCTTTTGGGTGATCTATGCTTATGGCATACATCATGTGGAGTGAGCCCCAATCGGAGGCTCAAAGGACATGCAAATCTGTGAGGAAATTCTACATTGAATCGGAGGCCTTATGCTGAGCAATGTCATGAGTTGCCCCCTGGTCAGAGACTGCATGCGGGTGATGCGATATATCGGGTGGAGTGCCGGGACAGGAGATAGTAGCGAAATTTAGGCTCTATGTTGGGCACATTCTATCGACCTGAACCCTGCCTCAGGCTGCCTACTGGTTCTAACACTGACGTTGACAGGTTAGGAAACATGTGGCTGGCTCACGATCCTGCAGCAACATTGAACAGATGTTATCAAGAATTGAGGAGCAGGACTTTATAGCCTGTCTAACGTTTATTACAATTTATCATGACTATATACCATTCGTAGATTTGTATCCCACCAAGTTCAGGTTTATATTTCAAAGATCCTCAAATCTTTCCTTCCTCGGTTATGTTTTCTAGCTTAATTGCATCGAGAGATGTGCACTAATAATAATATGATTTAATTGTGATTATGCATGGCATGGCCAATATCCTGTGTTTGATGCAAGGCTTCATTATAGATACGTTTTTTCTTTAAGTTTGTTAGTTCACCAATTGACAAAAGTGTATTATTATTAATGTCAAATGTCTTTTATGTTATTGATCAAAATGCAGGTTGTCAAGAATGATCTGAACCCCTCTCAAGGCCAACCCTTGGGAAGAAACAAGGAACCCATGGGTCCGTATTTATAAGCTTAGACTTCTGAGTGGTTAAAATTTTAAATTCTATGTGGTTGAAGCAAAAGTTTTGTTCATCTGGGAAAACTCACTCTTTCATATATCTCTCCTATAACTGCACCTGCCATGCCACTTTAATGGTGAAAGTCCCGTTTAAGATCATTTAGGTACTTGAAATTGTCCCTAAGCATTTTGAACCAATGTCCTGGAGAGGATTAATTTCTTTTATATTTGAACATCTGACCTTATTTCTGGAGGATTGTTGTGAGACATCATACAAAGTTGGATAGATTTTCATCTTTTAAGTTAAATATTCAGTCCTGAAAATCTAAGACATTTTTGAGAACTTTCATTCATAAGATGTTGAAATGGAGACTGAACCCAATATGAGGTGCATGAGATATACTAGCTGCATTTCCGAGGAGCGAAAATGAGCCTCCCCATAGAATCATTTCTTTTATACTACTCCGATTTCTATGGCACCATAATGGCCCTGAGTCAAGGAGTCAGACCTAAAGAACTGTTGACAATGACTGCTCAATGGCAGTCTACCCTAAAAGCTGGTATTATTTGTCAAGAATAAGAATTTTTGATCCTCAAAGTTATGTATTGATTATAAAGTGTTTCTTTTAATTAAGTACCACTCAGAATCAATATCCTGTTCAGGACTCATTGATCTTATCAATCAAGGATGCCCGTATTTTCTAAGATTGATTTGAGGTTACCATCATTTGAGGATTAAGGAGGATTTATACCTAAGTCGGCATTTAGAAACAAGATACAGTACTACGAGTTTTTGGTGATGCTGCTTGATTGACGAATGCACTCCGCAAATATTTATGGACCTTTGGTGAATCGGGTGTTCCGCCTCTTCTTTATTTGGATAAATTTTGATGGACCTTATTCTAAGATGAGGAGAGTTACAAAGAGCACTCGAATCAAGCAATGAGACCTCGAGGAGAAACGAATTGTACGCTAAATTTTCCAAGTGTGAATTTTGGTCAGCGTGCGCTCGGGTTGTGTGATTTCGTGGAGAGGGTATAAGTAAGCCGATCCTCAAAAAGTTGAAGTCAGGTGAATTGGGGAACGACCTACAAGTGTTACCGAAATAAGAAGTTTTTGGGTCTAGCAGATATTATCAAGATTTATACAGATTTTCGATTATTGCAACACCACCTAATTGCTGACTGTGTAGCGGTGTTCCATTAGTTTGAGTCAGGATTGTGAACGGTGTTGTAATGAGTTGAAAGGGAACCGATTACCTCTCCAAAGGCTGATCTGGCTGGAAGACACGATGGTTATGTTGTTTATAGTGACGTTTCACATCAGGGGTTGGGATGTGTAGTAATTCAACATGGTAAAGTAGTAGCTTATGCGTAGTAGCTTATGCATCGCGACAGTTGAAAAGTCATGAGAAGAATTATCCGACGCATGATTGAGCCACAGAATTGTGTTTGTACTAAGATTTGGGAGGCACTATTTGAATGGCGCTGACGTGTCAGATTTTACCGAATTTAAGAGTTTGAAGTACTGCTCACGCAGCAGATTTAAATCCGAGGTAGCGAAGGTGGATGGAGTTTATCCCGAAAGGCGAACGCGTAGCCGACGCATTGTCGTGGGGTGGAAAGGTTAAGGAGCCGCGAATGAAATGAGGCAATCGTGTTAATTTTGGAGTAGGAGTCGGCTGGCGGTTTATAGCGCAAATAAGAGTTCGACCGGGTTCTTCTTAATCGAATACTCGAGTGGCAAATGTAAAAGATGAGAAGTCATAAAGATAATTGGAAGGTTGAAAAGTCGTAGCGATCGACTGTGTTAGAGATGATGGAGCCCTCTACAATGCTAAGGTAGATTATTCGTGCCTTACTCAAGAGTTAAAACAGATTTGGACGAAGCCTGCTAATGCTTCATATAATACGTGATCCATGTAACAGCATGTAT
The DNA here is from genome assembly GCA_019722365.1 of Lithospermum erythrorhizon. Taxonomy (NCBI): domain Eukaryota; kingdom Viridiplantae; phylum Streptophyta; class Magnoliopsida; order Boraginales; family Boraginaceae; genus Lithospermum; species Lithospermum erythrorhizon. The sequence goes on along the minus strand of JADFUC010000719.1, from coordinate 7,163 downwards.
GTAAACTCAAGAGCAACGTATTGGGCTTAATCTGGGATAAAGAGAAATTTGCCAAGTTCAGATCAAAATGTTTGACTTGCCAACAAAGTTGAAGATCGAATACGCATATCAGTAAAATCCCTTCCTATTCTAGGAGTGGACTCGGGAACATATCACGATGGATTTTGTGGTTTTCGGTCTCCCCGAGACGCCGAAGAATGACGGTATTTGGGGCGATAGTGGATGTAATGTCGAATCGGGTTTTACTTACCAATTAAATCAACTCACGGGTCTTGAGTAGTTGGCAAGGTCAGATACCGATCAAATTGTGCGATCGCATGGAATGCCGGTATCCATCAAGGCCGGATCGAGATGCTAGACTCACCTCCGCATTTTGGAAAGGATTTCAAGAAGTCAATGACCCAACGTTAATTTGAGTACATCATTTCATCCACGGACGGGCGCCGGGAGAGAACAATTCAAACACTGGAGGACATGCTTTCAAGGGCTCGTGTTGAACTTCTCTAAGAATCGGGATGACGAGTTGCCTAAGACGTGAGAGTTTCACAGATAATAATAGCTTCCCATGTGCCAAGACAGATGGCACACCAGTGCATTGTACCAAGTAAAATGTGTGACTCCAGCTTTTGTTGGAATGAAGAGGAGATGTAGAAAATATATGGTTCGGAGTTAGTGGAAGAACTTAATGTTGATACAACAACTCTGAAAGTGGCGCAAGATAGACAAACGATGTACGCAGATCGCAGTGTATTTAACGCTTGAAATCAGACAAAGTCTTTCTTTGAGAATATCCCCTTGAAAAGGCGTATTTAGATTTCGGAAGAAAGTGAAGTCAAGTCCCGATATTGGTCCGTATGAGATTTTTGGATGTGAGTTGGTCCGTGACTTATCGCTTAGCTTTTGCCCCCCATAATCGAGAGAGAATCTGGCAATGTGTTTCATGTGTCATGTTCGAGGGAAGTATATTCCGTGATGAATCGCTTGCGGCGGACCTTAAAACCCTTTTAAAATATGTTAACATATCGCTATCGCTTTTGGGGTTGGAAGTATATCTCCAGATGAACGTTTGGGTGGCGGACCGCCACGCTTAAACCTTTAAAATATGTTAAATATATCAAGCCAGCGCGGACCAAGATAGTATAAATACTTTCGAAATAAAATAGATATACCGAGACGAAGATCAAATGAGTAGTATTGTGTTACACGGATAATAATATATCTAGGATCGTTTTCAATAAATTTAATGATCAAAAAGTGAAGAAATAAAATGTCATACCAAACGCGACCTAACACTACACTTTATACTCAAACTTACCAACCCCCAACCATTTTCTCTTCTTCAACACAAAACTCACCAACCCCCCTCCCTTAAGCTTGGCCGAACCATTCCCCTCCCCATATCCTAAATTTTTTCATTTTTCTTGGTGAAATAATGTTGAATCTAACTTCATAATCTTGTTTCCATCTTTAGATTATCAAAGATATGATTTTTAATCTTCAAATCTAATTATTTTGAGCAATAGTTGACCATTTGGAACTTAAGTTGACTATGAGTTTTGAGACTTTAAAATGATATATAGGTATCATCTAAGCTTAGATTATATGGTTAGATGTTATAATAAAACCTGATTCTAAATGAAATGTGTTGAATGTTGTTGGTTGACTTTTGCTAGCGACTAGTTGACTTTTTGAAGAAAAATATGAATTTAATAGTAAATAAAATTATATGGTGTTTAAATTTTATATACAAGCATGTTTAAGGATAATAATCTTACCCATAAGGAAAAATGTTAATTTTTGAGTCGTTTGGTAATTATTATAAATTTTTGAAGTAGTTGACTATTATTGACTTTTAAAGAAAAATATGAAATAAATAGTAGATGTATTTAAAATTTATTTATTTCCTGTATATGAATATATTATAATATTTCGAGTTGACTCAAGAAAACCATTTTGATTTTTAAGACACATTGTATTTATTATGATTTTTGGAAGTTAAATGATAGGAAACAAAATATAAATGGAAATACATACTAAGTTTGTGGAATAATTCAATTGGATATTTTTAAGGTGATTATATACTATAAGTAGACATTCTCACTAAAATTTGGAATTTTTAGAATTTGTTTACTATTTTTGGTGATTTAATGACTAGAAAGGGTATTTAAATCAACATATATTATTTCGATAAATTTGAAGTTGTATTTTTCCAGAATTATTGAAGGTATAAAGGTTATGATTTTCAAATTTTGGAAATTTTAACGTGGAGTTGATATTTATTTGAATTATGAGAGTTTGAATAAGTATAATCGGGATTTAAATGGAGAAAAAACTATATTTTTATGTCATAAAAATATTCGGCCAGTATATTTGGAGTAACAAACTACATAATGATTCGAGAAAGGTTTATGAGGATTATAGAAATAATTTTGATATTTGTTAATATTTTATCTAGTAGAAGGAATATTATAATTATATGTGGTCAGCTTTCGAGAGAGTCGAACCTGTTTCGCACTGCTAGTTGGACTTCTGCTTTGCCTTTGCTTGAGGTGAGCAAAATCTCACAATGGGAACCTTGTATATATATTAGGTTATATATTTGGTATGTGTTTTGTCAGCTGGTTATATTAGAATGTATACTGAAAGTTATCGAGATTGATGTTATGAGCTTATTATAGTTGTTATGATTATACTACGCATTATTGTGTTGTGTCACAGGTGTATCGCGGTATTATTTATGGTTGGTGTGTGTTTTCGCGTGCTGATTTGGTGAAACGATATATATATACACATTGAGGGGGTAAATGTAGATGTTTCGAGCAGGATATGCATATCAGTGGTAGCCCTGGGAGTGATCGTGGATGTATATATATGTGTCGGGAGATGCGCCAGATCGGGTGGATGCGTGGGTTGGGCGGACGGACGCAAGGGATGGAGGCCTTTATGTTATGTATTTTGTTGGACTAAATACAGCACATCAGGCTGCTTATTTGAATGAATAATTGATTACGCGTCACGGTTATGAATATATGCGCTGAGTTAAGTTATATTGATCTCAGAGCGATCCGGAATAAGAGGTTACTATGTAATTTGGGGAGTAGTTGTTCATCGAGTAGCCTTTTATTATTGTTTAGCGGCAGTATCCTCTTATATATAAGTATGATTATATGTGGCTGGATACTATTCATAGTATTTGATTCCACTAAGCTTCAGCCTTACTCCCTATTCTCTATCGCGGGCGTCGGCGCCTAGCTCTAGATGATCACTGAGGCGACCGAGGAGCGCGTGACAGCCAGTGAATAAGATCGAGGTGAGGCGGTGTGGTGGCATGTAAAGTCCTCAATGTCATTCTCCTATTGTTTCCTCTTGTTATGTTTCTAGAACTTTTTATTTTATATATCGAGGGGTCATGTTTGACATATTACCACTGCGATGTATATTGAAGATCTCTCATGTGTATTGTTTGTTGTATTATCTGAAAGTTGATGTACAAGTTAAATGGCTGACGTGACTTGTGTGGCATGTTGTTAGTCACTCAATGACGACAAAAGGTATTGCTATTATTAATGTCAAATGAAGTCATTTTGTTGTTATCCAACACATAGACTTTCGTGTATAAAGCTGTTGACTTATCTTAACTGCATGGCCGACCTAGGGTGGGTCGTTACAACCCCGATGGAAAAAAATGTTTATTAGTATTAATATCAAATGAACTTGTTTGTTGGGGAGAACATCGAACGTCTAGTGGTTAGGAGGCCTTCCTGTGCTGACTTGTAGGTCCCTGGTTCGATTCTCATTGTAGTGGGCGCAAGGGTTTTAAAAAAAATGAACTATTTGTTAAAAATTTATTCAACTTGTTCATAATAAAGTAAACAAATGCAATCAACATCGAATAAATTAATTACAATAAAATGCATATATACATATATGTATAAAACGAGTACTTACATAACAGCGAAAGTCACCAACTTTCTCTTTCGAAGCCTCCTTTGAATTCCTTAGCACCTCAGTCCCAAACTCATTGAGAGGCCTGAGATTTACCTTATATATCAAGGATGGATAAATCCCTTATAATATATCAACACCTACTGCTTTACTCACTATGTCACCTAACATACGCCAAGAGTAATTCCCGCTATGCAGACGCTTGACATATCAAAGTACACAACCTCATATAACATGTAGTTTTATATACAAAAGTCTAAGAATTGCTAAACTTAATAGCTCTAAACAAACATCACAGGGCTGTATATACATATCTTCTATGATTTTGTGGTCAATTCAAATTCTCCTCGCTTATGCAAACCGATAGCGCATAAGATTGACTGTACTTACAAGCTCTCGCCATCCAATAAAATTGATCATAAATCAGTCTACTACGCTGGCCACTAAAGGATCGACTGGGGTGAAATATTATCTCATATTTCTAGACTCAAGAGTTGCCAGTGATTTACAGTTGCCTCTTTAGAAACTATAGACTTGGCCTTGGAATTCATTATTTCGACCTCAATTGTTAAATAATAAATGACTATATGAATGAATAACGATTCATAACGTAGTTAACAATTGGGGATTGTAAAACAAGAATTACTTTGTTGAATCAATTGCTCAACTTTATTCTAGTGCAAATGAATTTGCTCCCACCGAACCTTGCATCGCTCAATTTCTTTCAATCTCGTGAAATCAAACCTTGATTTTAATCACAAGAATATATCAACCTCAGAGATATTACAAGCCCGCATACGTGGAATCTTTAAGTCGCATTAAACTCTTAGGCCCCAAGACATATAAAGTCGAAGGGTAATGATCACAATCATATCATAACCTAGAATACTACTTGCAAGTAGACTTTACATCCGGCTATCTCAACCATGGAATCGATATTAAGTTTATCCCCGGTATAGTCACACATAGCTATGTGCAAAAATAGATTTTAAGCTCTTTCCACAAGTCAGCTTTGGAAACCGCGTACCATTACCATCTGTGGTCCGGGGCCACCCTCAAATAAGAGTTATGTAACAAGGACAAACCTTATTTTGGTATTTCTAGTGACTATTTTCTCCTATTTTGTGGCAATTAGCCACTTCTCAAGGCTATTCAAGAAGCATAACATTAACCAAAAAGTAAAACACATTTATCTTATGAATGCATATTTTTAATAATATCTGCCGTGTTGATCGGTAATTATAATATTTGAGTTCAAGCTTTTGTCACCTCCCAATCCCATTAATGAGTTACTTGGCTAATAGTATTCCACACACAACTGTCCATGACACTATTCTCACACTCGCTTATAAAGACTCAATGTCATCCTATTCCATAGAACTATATATACCCTATTCTCTTAAAGTTACAAAGTGATTCTCGTACTAGTGCAAATACCTTTAGTAAAACTCCACAATTCATATTATGGGAATTGTGTTATGTCATGGTCGTGATGTACAACACATGATCCCCATTATTACATGTGAATCCTATTACTATGTAAATAGTCAAATTACCACGTAATAGAAACCACTCTTAATCGCTGAAATCCTGAATCGTGTAACCTGACCTCATTATATTTGCCTGTCAATAAGAGAATCGCTTCTATCATAGAATTTTAATCTATCGCCAGATTTTATTCAATTTCAAGCTTCATGAATCATTATAACTTAACAAAAACAAGCTCATCTAAGCTTATATTTCTCGTGACTAATATAAAATATGTCATATATATATTTTGAGCTAAATGAGCAAGAATCAATTCAGTACCATACCTTTCAAGGTTGTATGAAGATTCTTTCAGTACTCAAACATGTAAAATATTGATGTGTAGTTGTGCTCCCACTAACCTTTGAGAAACTCAAGGTTCATCTTCACTCGACCCTTTTGATTTTAATCAAAATATCAAGATGAAGATTTTAACTCCATTATACTTTATCTCAAGTTTGCAACTTGGATACTGATAATACAATCGTTTTCCTTTCTTGTTCTCGTTTGAGATGTAAGCTTCCAATAACAATGTCAAGTATGCATCATCACTAATCATTACTTAGGAACATTCTCCTGGATTACTCAATTTTAACACACATGTTACAACACATGGGTAATCAATAAGGAATGAGTTTGAAATATGAGTTTAGTCAACCAATGAATGCATTCAACTTGGTCAAAACCAAATGTTTGATTCATTTATGACAATATGTTCATTTAATGGAAACACATTTCTTACTCGACGAATCACCATCTGTATGTAAATAGAGTGAGTTATATACTCGACTCGTGTATTCCAATTCTATTTCACTCAGATGACCTCAAGTCATCTGTTGGAGTATGACTTATTCATAACATCATGTCACTTTGCATTAGGCGTTAGTAATGCACCAGGAATTGTCACATAATATTCCTAATATAACTAAGGCCCAACATCGATTAGTATCTCCTAAGAAGTCACTTGAATACATTCAAGTCATATATTTAATTCCACTCTTTATACTCCATAATGAAGATACTATACACACAATAAATTGTAATTCTATAGTAGATGAAAATAAATACCAGCTTCCTTCCAGTTATGTACATGATGCATGATGGGTTCTAATATTTTGACCTTTGTTAAATGGCACTACTTCAGTGACATAACATTAACTTGTCGCTTTCGAGACGCTTCAAAGTTGTTTGTCAAACATAACTTTGAGTTGTCTCACGCTTGAGTATGAATAAATTTAAAGTAGGTGTGCAACAACTTTCAATATGTGAATTTATTTCATCTTACATTGTGTTTCAAACTACATTAAACACAATTTTTACTTCAGATTACCTAAATTCAGCGAGCATATTTAAGGTAGAATGGAAAAATTATGCTGGTGAAACCTAAAGATTTCATCCATTATATTATAAATTTCATTAAACACAATTCTTAGCATATCTTAGTAAGTACGCTTTTAAGATCGTAATGATGTCTCATTCTTTGATCACTCCTGTCAGCCCAATTCAGAACTCTGATAGTATTTATGTTGTCCTCCCCATACTCTTATAAATCCCTCGTGTATCATTCAATGACTTATATCCTTGACTAACTTGTATGCGAGCATACAAACTAAACCAAGATCAACTAACCTCCCACTAAGTCTAAAAGATTTCGAATTCCCATTCAGCACACAACTGGAACGAAGCACTAT